>CAAKHC010020137.1:0-19641 GCA_901007825.1 Macroramphosus scolopax
TTCCAGATAATAGACATTCTCTATTTCCATGGCCTGACTAGAAGGATGTTATTACTTCCATCAGAGTGTCCTCTCTCTCACCTTAACTTTTTGTATTTCTTCTTCTTCTTCTTTCTGTCCGTTACACATAATAGAGAGTCTAGGCTCTTACCCCCACACTCTTTGAGATGAAGGGAAGAAATTACTGTGCTAATATGCGCATATTCTGCATTCGTTTGAATTACCCAGTCCGAAATTATACACTTCACCCCACGTTTTGCTAAATTATTCATCCACTTGTGAAAAGAATTTGGAAAGTAAAGTCTGTTCAGGGTCTCTATCAGTAAGAGGAAGATCCTGGTTACAGATGATGGCTTCCACCATCGACCGAAGTGCTTATTATTGTTCCAATCAATTGCTTTATCCATAAACTCTCCAACTCTACTGACACAGAGTCTCTATGACCCTGACCACAGATTGACACGATCATTGTTTTTTTTCGTCCAAAGCCAGGTTCACTATCGCAGAAAACAGTGATCAATCATCTCAAATGAGAAATCTTTGCAGTTTTTGCTTGAAAGATGATCAATGTTCTGTCAGGGCACTAATCGATCGGCCGTCTAATCCTTCCAGCGCCAAAGAACACACGGCTCAATGTTTCGTTCCGGAAATCTGTAACATCAATTTCCTTTGCCTCGCTATGCCCGACCTTGTCAGAACTTTTGAACCAGAGAGGTAACATGAGTGCCGAAGTGCTCATGAGCAAGGAGACTTTGAATGGCAACTAATGGAAACTCTGTGTTCAACGCAATAAGCAGTTGCATGCAGCATGTACATCAGTTTTTGGAAATGTATACCAGCATAATATAATTATGTTTAGGATGTAAGATGACTGAACACACAATGGCTACTGTATCTATGTTTCCTCTCAAGCCTCCTCTTAGTTCTACTGTAGTAACAAAACACTTACGTGTGTGTGTTTCGTATTAATTACTTGCGCTGCCCCCAGTCTTGTTAGTCCTGGACAGCAATTAACCTATTTTAATTAGAGTGGTGTTGCCAGAGGAAGTGAGAGAGCAGCACCTGCAATTACAGAGAGAAGGTTAGATTAAGAGTGATGATAAATTGAGCACACGCATATTCATTATGACCTAATATCTCCCCAAAGATGTTTTTCCTGTCCTCACTTCTTTACGGCAGCTATAATATAATATAGCTTAATAACAACGTATCAAATGTGTAAGCGTCCCTCGACTTATGGAATTTATGGAGCTATTAATGGGCTTTATGTTGCCATAATACCTTCTGTATGTTTATTTTGTGGTGGAGGCTTCCAATAAGCCCATCGCGGGTTTTGCGTCTTATTTGTTAGGTTTGTCCTTTAGTGCATTTTTAATTGTGTACTGCATAACTTAGAGTTTATTTTGTAGCTGTAAAACCTGCAACTTCACTGTTTTGGTAACTTCTCTAGGGGCATCATTTCACCCACAGCAGGCAGCTGTTTGCAGAGAGGAGGCTCTAACGACCTGCTGTGCACTAACCACCTTGCAACAAAGTGGCAAACAGGCACAGTTAGCGACTGGCTGGTGACTTAGTTTCCCAGATAAAAAGTAGATAAAGGAGGGTGAATATTGGACTCAGTTACCGGTTGGAAGGGAAAGGTGACTGATGAATGAATGATAATGTTTCTCCTTGATTGATAAATATTTGACTTCCTGTCATCAATTTTGCCACTTTATCTTAAGATGACAGAGACACAAAAAAAAATCTGTTATCAAATTAAAGGAACAAGTTCATCAATTTATATTCGGTTAAGATGTAAGGGTTTTTAATTCAGGTACATTTCAATCTTCAGCAGCTGGAGAGTTAAAGTTACAGGTGCTTTCATGTTTTTATTGTGTTGGAACTGCTGTTACATAATGAAGCCCTTTGCCAGGGTCAATAGCTGCTCATTGAATGCGACCATGAAGCCAGTTTCATGCATCGATTGTGCTTCACATCTCTGCTTTATTTACAGTGGAAACCAACAATAAGTGACGTGGTCAATGTTTTTGTCGCTCATGCAGGAAGCCTTTATACCTTGTGTGTGTGTGTGTGTTCTTGAAAAAGCATAGAAGCATACAGATGTTTTTTTGATAGTGTATAATTGAAACATATGACCCGTCTTCCCCATTTAAATCCACAAATTGAAAAATCAATTCATTACTCTAGTAATTCAATATCATATAGATTTTTAAATTTCAGAGTGATTATATAATGAGCTAATCCCATGAGTGAAATCAATACTGATCATTTACCTCAATTAAACGGTAATTTGGGTACTTCTTTTCAATTATTTAGACTTATTCAGTAGCAAATAGTGCAGAGATGTTTTATAGAGGCAGTACTGCAAGTTCAGGCCCAGTGAATGAAAGTGAAATATTACATTAGTTATCAGAAGGACATAACGTAGAAAGCCCTTATTGTTGATAATTAGTTTAAAGTTAAACTTTTGAGATACAGTCATTTTGAGGAATCTTATTGCTATTCCAATTTTCAGAGTCAGAAACCCAAAAATATCTGAAGTTTTGTAAAAATGAAATATTTGGCAACCTTGGCTCAAGTGTTGAGTGTCAATGGGATCAAATAACAAATGGTCCAATCGGTATCCAGAGACTTAAAGAAAGTAATCTAAGGGGAGGATGGGCCACAGTCTCAGACTTTATTAATTAACATTCCAAAATAATGTTTCTGTTTAGTTCCAATTTCTAAAGAAAAGACTGTCCTGCGTATTCGTGAGGCTCAGTTCCACTAAATCCCTTCCGTCTCATGCTTCCTGTTGGCTGCCTCTCTCTGTCAGTTTGTGCTACTAATTATTTGAGCTTACAGCTCAAAGAGCATAAACCAACCAAAGCACTGATTTGTGATCAGGGTCACACCCAGCCCAAATCCACCGCAGACCAGGAGAATGGCACTCTTCCCTGTCTTTTCATAGCTCCGCAGAGCGGCCATAGCTTACACAAGATGTACGTACGCAGAAACAGTTGGAGGGTGCACAACACCACAGTACACAATATTTCCAACTGATGCACTCTGGGGGGTTTAAAAAGTCTGTAGAGTATTGCTTTATATTTGTATAGTTTATTATGAGAATGCATACAATTAAATTATGTAGTATGCAATCAAACACACATGTCTTGCTCAGTCATTCATTCATTTTCTCCATCCCTTACCCTGTAGAGGGTTGCGGGGAGCCGAGCCAATCCCAGATGACATTGGGCATGAGTTACAGGTCCTCCGTGATATTTTGGTCATATCTACACAATTAGATAGACTACAACTTTGCAGGATGTTTATCCCCAGCACGCAGCCTGTGACCATCTTGAACGCTGTCCTAACCATCTCTCCTAACCATCGGGTGCAACTGGAGGTTCAAGTTTTTTTCTAAAAGACACTACTGACATGCGAACAGGAGGAGCTGCACCACAGAGTTCCATAATTAAAAGCTACACTAAAATATAAGCATTGGTGTGCCTGCATGTGTGCTTGTGTATATCCATCCTGGATTGAATTTGTTTGTGTGCTATCTTGTCACAATGCCATACATCAGCTTATTTCTCTGTGGTGAAAACATGTATTGCGTGTAACATGTGGGTGTTTGTGTGAATGCGACTTGCCTCTGTGTATCTCTCTCAGTGGGTGGTAACTGTTAAACTCTTCAATTTGGAGGGATTACTCCTCCAGGCAGTCCTGCGGGAGCAGCCATCAGTCCGTCATCTTTCAGAGGAACACTACCTTCTGAAGCTCTAATCCCTCTCCTCCCCTCCTTTTCCAACACTCCACCTCTTAACCTCATCTCCTCTTTTTTTTTTTGTTACTCCAGGCTCCCTCCCTTTTTGCCGGCGCTGTCAACTTTTCAGCTGCAGTAGCTGAAGACACAGCAGTGGTCGTGATAAAAGCTGGGATTGTCACAGCATCGTCTGACGAGTTTGATAACAGGATGCTGCAGGTTCTTGGGGGGAACTGTCAGCTTTCAACTATTTAAAATGATGGAGAAAGAAAAAACTTTCAATGTTCATCACAATAGAACATTTATATAAATGCTTATACTGTTATGCAACACGTTTTAAATTCTAACACATTTTTTTAGTACTGCTGAGCTTCATTATAACATGGAACAATTAGACGTTCATAATCATTCAGATCATTCATGTCCTTTCTGTGTTTGTACTGTACGTGGCGAGCCGACAGCTACTGAATGGGTGTAGATGATGTGAATTTGAGATGGCTGCATGTTTCAGACAGCGAATGATGTAATGAGACAAGCACAACTGGGGGACAAGAAAAGGTCTAATTCTGTCTCTGCGGCTTGACCTGGAAACAAGCCAGATACAAAGATTTCTTAAACGAGCCGGATGTGCGTGAGAATACGTGTGTGTGTTATGTGTTATGTGTCTGTAGGACAGTGGAGGAGTTCAAGAAGATGGGAGAAATAAAATCGAAAAGCAATATTACAAGCGTTTTTCTGAATTTTGTTCAATTAGCACATAAACACAAAGTTAAAGCATAATGACAAGAGGGAAACTAATTTACCTCCAGTTCTGTTATCCTGCTTTTGATATAACTCAGGATAGTGTGATGCATAATTCATCACTCCACAACAAATGTTTTTTATCTCAAGTGTGGGAAATCAAAATAGAACTTTCTGTCTGTGGGAGTAAAATGAAAGAAAACTCGAAAAAAATAGTGACTTATTGTTCTAATGTGAGAAGGAAATCAACTATACCTGGTACATTTAAGAAGTTTTATTGTTATTGCCTGGAGGTGGAGAAAAGTTTTCTGTAATTTGATTCCAGGAAACTGCATTTGCATTATTGCTGCTTACCCAGCTTGTTTGTACACATGTTAAAGTGTGATTGCCTGTTGCTGTTACGTGTGACATCAGAGCTTAAGGTCTTTTTCCAGGGACGCCATGTCAGAATCCATTCACGTCCTTATCCAACAGTCTCTGATGAGCAGTGAAATCGTATGATGTGTGCAGTCGCAGCCTCATAACAGTCTGAGTGTATGTTTCTGGTGCGTGCTTTAATAACGACAAAGCAGTATGTGTGTGTTTGTGTGTTTCTCTCTAGAGAGGCCGGGTTACTGGGCTGTGTGAGTCATGAAATGGGCTGTGCAATTTGTGCTCATGAGTTTGTGACAAGGTCAGGGGGTTATGTGCTTGCGTGTGTGTGTGTGTGTGTCTGTGCAGTGTGTGTGAGCATCGCTGCATCCTCTGTCTCTCTTCCCTCGTCACAGGACTCCCTCACATCCTGCCCTGTCCTCAACACACATGCAGGCACGCACGCCAAACGCACTCACACACACAGTAATCCATTGCTGTCATTCATTGTTTATTCCCCTGCAAATGATTCATAAAGAGATGAGTAGAAAAAGATGACAAAGGTAATTGAGCATGAAAACATGAGACATTTACGAAGGTCCTACCTCTTCCATGTTATTTTATCTCAGATTATCATCATCAGTGTGCTAATTATTGCTGCTCCCTGTTTACATTGAAAGGGATTATCCTGTATAAGAGTGATAAACTGAATTTACACAGGTCTGGAGGGCACCATCAGATTTAAAGACATGTCTTCATATCTTATCTGATTTCCTGTGATGCTCAGTGTGTGTGTCAAAAATACTGAGTTTAATGTTCATCTCAGATGTCCTGTAAGTCTTGACTCAGACAATTCTGACTTGGCTTCAGTCTTTATTTGGAGTTTAATAGAATTAGGCCATCAAGAACAAAGAAAGATAATAGAACTATAATGATAACTATATATACATGTACATATAGCCATATATAACCATTAATAAAGAAATCAACAGCATCTCTCTCCAACTGTTCAGCATAATTGTCCTTGCTAACATGTTCATAAATACTATTATGAAAGGGTTTCTATCGTTAATAAAATTGCTTGGAAAATGATCCCAATGATATGCCTCACCATATCATCATTGTGGTTGTGGTGTGGACTCTGTCATCCACTTGGATAGGAACGATTTTAAAATGATATATTTATAATTATTGTTCTTGTTATAGATGGCCCTTTAATCTCTCAACCCACAGTGGAAACTATCATGTCTTGACAACAGCTGATTCTGATATAGTGCTGACTGCTGCACTGCATCTCGCTTTATTCCTCTTTCTGTTGATCTCAGCATAAGCGCAGAGATGTGTTCATCCTTTGTGTGTAGTAGTGTGCGACCCTCAGGGAATGGATTCGTAATATTTGCGTGGTACGTGTTTGTGTGGGAAAGACTGAAATCTCACTTTGTTATTTGATTCGGCCGACCATCGCTGCTCATGTATTTTGTCTTGTTGGTATGTATTGCTGTTGCTTTGAGAGCAGATTTACAGATGAGTGTAGCTGATTGTAATACAGTCCCATAATGTATGACGGATTGGGGATTTACATATTGATTCCCAGATTAACGCCAAGAGGGAGCATGGAAGGTTCTGTGTTTGTAAATATATTTGCATGAAGAGTCCTGAACAGAGTGCTGCCCTTTTCATGTGCGGCTCAACTGTGTCGTTTCTCACTCGTGGTTGAATTAGAAGAACTGGATACTGGACTGAAATATGAGGATAATTTTTATAAATGAAATTTGAAAAGCACATAACCCAGAACAACATTGTTTTACATTGTTTACAGTTGGACGTATCATGTTTACAGTTTACAGGCATCTACATTTTTATTGCAGATTTATGGTGAAAATGCATTTTGAGCTGACTGGAACTTGTTTTGCTGCAGCAGCGCCGTCAGCCAGTGACAGCGCCGTGTTCAGCTCTCCTAATGCATCAATGCAATCACTAGTGATGCTTATGAAGCAAAATATGCCTGCTGTGTGTTACGTGATTTTATTGATAAAACCCTGGCAGTATGTTGAAAGCTTTCATACTGTAGGTTGAAACATTGCTGATTACCATCAATTGCCAAAACACTCAGTCATTTGGATAAAAAAATGAATAAATCACACTTATGTAAAAAAGAATTCCAATGTTGTGTTGTAACTGTGCCTGGTATTATTAGTTGTGCATTATGAGCAGCTTGTACTTGAGTAAGCCTTCTCCGTTTCTCCTGGCAAGACTCACATCCTCTAAGATCTCCACGCTGTGCTCGTCTGATTTAACTTCTCTGTTACCGAATGATAAATCTGGGAACCCGGCAGCGAAATTCGGAATCAGGCACATTTCTGATCTAAATCGCTAACTGACAACACTCCTGGGGCTGAGGACCATGTTTCTCTCTACTGTAAGAGCATATTAAATCACATGAGTGCCAGGAATCTTGAAACAAGTCATTTAAGAGTGACAAGATTCGCAGTCCAACATATATAATTCCTGTTTAATGAAGTCAGGTAATGAGCTGACCTCTTCCACATGAATATTCATTAGACATGTAGCTTTAGGCTCCTGTTCCACAGATGTTTGCTGTATGACCTTGCAGCTTAAGGACAAGAGTCCAGTTGTGCGTTAGCAACTGAAATGAAAGTGCATATCTTGTGTGTCTGCTGCAGCATATACAGTATATACAGTATATACTGTATATGTGCTTCAAATGACATGTCCTGGGTTTCTGGGAGAAAACCAAAAGGGAGATATTTATATTGAATATATCATGACAGTACTCTCTGATTTGCATTAACTCAACAGAATAGTGTTAATTCTCTGTCTATGCAGTTGGAGACCTTGTTTCCATACAGCCAATTAAATCTTAGCATTAAGCAGTAATGTCAGCGTTTGATTAGCAGAGCGGCCAGTCACACTAAGCTAACTCTTACACAAGACTGAATGACTCACATTATCTCTCTTATCTAACTTACAAAGCAAAACCCACGTCTTTTCCTGCAATCTAGTTTCATGTGGATTTTTGTTTCACATGAAACAGCATGTCAATGTCACCAAAAAGGTGATTTGGGTTTGAGTGGAGGCTTGAGATCTGAATTATGAATAATTTTTCCAATTTAAATTGTTGTGTTTACTTGATTACAAAGATACATAACACTGATAACAAAGGTTTTGCTGTTTTGTAATCGAAACGATTGTATCACTGTTTAGGCAAGTGACTGCGTCACGAAACAATAGCGCTTCAGGATAACCAGCTCTGTTGAAAGAATTAATGTGTAAGATTTGTGCATGTGCTAAACACCTCCAATAGAGGCGACATCACAAGTTTGTTTCCTGTTATTCTTGCAGCTTTCTTCAATCAAACATAGTTGCAAGCACGTTCGTCCAACCATCTGAGATGGGCATATTATATATCATGTCAGATATCATATTTCCTGTCATTGTTTTTGGCTGTAAAATGATTTCAACATGTGATTTAATTCGGACCGTTGACTCTTTGTTCTTACTTTTGTGTATATTAACAGTATGTGTATGTGTATTGAGTCTGTTCACGTCACACGCCCTGGTTAAAGAGCTAATATCTTTCCAAATGCAAAGGTGCTTATCAAGTTTATTCAGGATAGATTAGATAAGGGATGTGTATTAATCGATAGATTACAGACGGATGTAGATTTACTTTATTGCTGAGTTGATACTGTGCTGTATCAGCTAAACCATTTAGAAATCTTGCAGTTTTTGTACTACTGTAGAATCAATAAGGAAAATAGAGTATAATGATCAGGTAGCTGAACACGCTCATTGAGTCAAACCTCAGCAGATGACAGTGATCCCGAATTGTTGAATGGCCTCTGCAACACTAGGGTGGAGTTGTTAAACATGTTTGTTGTCTTACATTGCCTTAGCAGAAACAGAGGCAAGACTCAGGCTAACAACTGAAGACCAAGCATGAACTCAGATAACTACAACCCTATCTGGGTTCTGCCGTACTATGTGGGTGTATGTGAATGGATGGTTTGCAGGTGAATAGACGAGGTCTGATCTGCTACACCCGACGACTGAATTAACTGACATATCACCTGTTGTGTCAAACCCGAGCTGTCCATCACGCTCTTACAGCTGATAGATGTCATCACGTCTTTCTGTTCATCATGGAGGGGTGCTGTCGAACACCTGATGCCCGCTCGTTCGGCAGTTTGAGGGCCTGTCAGTCACATCTGTCACCCATATTAATGAGTGCAGTTGTGTCTCTCTGCATACCTGTCCAATTCATTTTTTTCTATTTGGTTTGTGCATATGTGTGTGTGCATTTAACACATGCTTTTGTGTCCACACCACTCTGCATGGGAATATACAGCGGTGTCCCCTGCTAATGGGAAATGTAATAGCGCTAGACAGGGATTAGCTGATATGACCCCAAGCGGTGGAACTAGCAACCGGTAGCTAATGTGACTCCAAGAGAAAGGTAGCCGGCCAGAAGGCATGTACTATTGTGGCCCAGCAGCAGATACATTATTCATCAGTTCTACTCGCTTCGCTGGTGATAATGATTCTATCAAATCTGGCAAGCTGGGTGGTTGGGTGGGGGAAATAGGCACTCTCATAGTATATGTGCAGTTCGTTTTTGTCCCCTTTCCAATACAGTATGCTCATGAATTTCAATACGCTATGTTTAGAAAGACATATGGCAGGGGCATGAAATAGGAAAATAATCTGAGTCTCATCCCTTCAAGTCTTACCTGATATGGACACACACACACACACACCTCTCACACACACACACACACACGCACACACACACACACACACTGCGATACCGTCTGACAGGGACTGAAATGTGGAGTCTATTGTGCTCAAAGACCAGCTTAGGTGTGCAGGCAGACAGGAGATAAAACCAGCAACAGTGCTGCTACCAGTCTGTTTCTTCAACATATTTATATTCATTTACTCATCATCACTGTTCTGACAGTTGACAACAATCAATGACTGTGTTCACATCACAGCATGCCAAATGATGAGTGCATGTGAACCAAAATAAAGTAAGCATCCGGATGTTTCAGCCCTTCTCTCTGCGTTACATAACATCCTTCACCTGCTCTTGCTTTTACTACCTCGTCGGTACACAACCAACAGCCCATTGCGGTTTTTCATCTGTGTTATTGTTAAACCACTAACCAGTTCCTCTCCACTCCTTGGATAATTGCATTACAACCCAATAACGCTATGTTTGGGTAGGAGTGTGGGAACTGGTTGTTGTCTAAGTCGCTGTTCATCCCACCGGATTGGTTACTTCCTGTTTCAGTTGGCTCCCTACAGGACACAACCTTCTCCAGCTATATTGTTAGATAAGAGAAAGAAACTGGTCGTCAGACAGGAAGGGAATAGACAGGAGCTTGGAGACTGACAGACAGCGCGCGTGCACGCACCTACACACATTCCTCTCACAAAAGAATTGTAATAGGCAAGAAGCTCTGCAGTGGTATTGTTTGAGTAAAGTGCTGAAATGTCACCATGTGCCAGGGGGGATAAAGCTGTGAATGTGTGTGTTGTCTCTGCACCAGCGTGTCCACATGTTTGAACGTTTGCGTTTTTCATTTTCCCCTGTGGAGGCTCTGTCAGGTCCTTTTGTTGGGTAGATCTGTTACCTTCCCTGCACTTTGTCCTGACATGTTTGCCTCTATAAATGTTAAATACTCTCAAGCACCGGCTATTTTAGGAGCTTCAGACAGAGAATGAGGAACATCGACCTGTTACATAATCGCCAATGTTTTCCTCACAAGTGCGCCTGTCCTCACACCGAATATTTTGGTGATGATTTGATGATGCTGAGAAATCGGATGATTAGTTTGACAGAGGATGAAGAACAAGTTATCTGGAACATTACTCGGTGTATTTTATATAGCACATCTGCAGATTAACGGGTAAATATTTTTCATATCTCAAGATGTTTGGATGAAAGTTGCTATAGAAAGATTCTGTAGGATCTCATCAACTTACACACAAAAAAAATACATATAAATGTTTTGATTCACACTTGTGAAACACATTTCACCATCATGTCTTGTGGCATGACATGATGCTGAAATGTGTTTTTGTGTGTCAAAGGTTTTTGTATTTATCTCTGTCACATGCAGCCGTGTTTGTTTGTGTTGGTCACTAAGGTGCAAAGCTACACTCGTGATAATTAGGGCTTTGTGTCTCCTGCAACCTCAGGAAACAATATGTATTGCGATACAAAGACCACAAGACAATACATACCGCATGTATTGCATTGCAGCAGCTGTCCCTTAATATTCTATAGAACAGCGAGGGCAAAGTGTTGGGATCGAACAACTTAAAACACCTTTAATTCACGCCCTCAGACATGTTAGAGTACAAATGATAAGGACAAATGGACAATGGTGTAGTGAATTAGGCAACAGGAGATGTTTGGGAATGTGCAATTCATTGTTGTAAATTCATTGTTGTAAATCCGAGTTGAAAGTTACAAACTTTTTGGCGATTCAGAAATACTGTCAGCAGTAAAAATGTCCAAAATGCATTCTGTTTATTTGGAGCTTCACTTACAAGAAGCCTGGCGAAGAGTGATGGAGCAGCCTTACACGAGCTGCTCCTCTGGAAGGCTTCCAAGGACAGAGATTGATTCCTCTTGTACTCCACTGCACCTCACTGTGAACCCTTCTCACCTTTCCACTCAATTCACATCTCTATTCTGGTATGTTGTATCTTGCAAGTAACAAATTGGAAGTGTCTTTAAATACTCTACCTGCTTACACCTCATGTGTAAGTTTGTAATAATCGTTTCTGAAATATATTGTCTTTTTTTAGATACTTCACTTGTAGGCATGTGTGTTATTTTCTGCAAATGTATCAGTATGTGTTGTTGCGTGCCTGCGCTTGTCCTGTGTGTGTGTGTGTGTCTTTGTTTTGGTGTAGGACTCGAGGCCAGAGAACCAGCAATTAAAAAGAGGACTGGGACATCTAAAGGCTTAGAGGCACAGACCCAGCACACATGCTGGCAGTCAATTGGCAAGCCGGGGGAGGTGAAATCAGAGAGCGATCCAGAGAAAAAGAGAGGGAGCAGAGATGAGAGAGGGAAGAAGGAGGAGGGCAGGGTGAGTGCAATGTGGGATAGAAGGGGAGTACCAGAGGGAAGAGGGCGGGCTCAAACTCAGGCAGCACACATACACCCTCCACAGCCCTCAGTCTGGTTTAGGCTTGTAGGAGGCAGCATGTGTGAGTATATGTGCTGTAATGTGTGTGTGTGTGTGTGTGTGCTGCGCTAGAGTCTGGGAGATGCAAGGATTCCCCTGTTTGCTCTCAGAGAGGACGCGTGTTGACTGTTTAACCACCACAGGGAATTAACTACTACACAGAGGAAACGCTGGGAGACTAAGTGAAGGTAAAGAGATGCAATCCTTGTTTTGACTCATGTTTTCGGGAGCTTTGTGAGTGACAGAGACACAGAGGTGGTTGGGTGTGAAATATAACTGCTTCATATTGTGTGTGTTCACATGATTTACTCACCATGCGGATACATTTCAATGCCTGGGTACTTTTATCATTCATGCTGCATGTGTACAGTATGTGTGTGTTTTCTTACACAGTCTGTGAGTGACTCTACAGTCTACTACTGTTTGGTCTCGGCTGGTTCATCTTCATGGCTCGCTCACACTCTCTTTTCCTTTCAAACCTGTGTGTGCTGTGAGGTGAAAAGAGATTATCAATCATTAATGGTCTAACTGGGACCTTGCCTGGTTTCCTGCACGTGGTGATTCTGGGAGACGTTAACGACCGGCCAGACTGGCAGGACCTGACATTTCTCCTTACTGAACCAACTGCACAGCTCAAAGGGCAAACATAGTAATGTATGCCATAGCAGTTTGTATAAATAAGAAGAGCAGGAGATGGGGATTTACCTGGAGATGAAGTGAGATTACTCTCCGGGTCTGAGTGGTACTTTACCGTAATTATGATATGTCAAAAGCATTTTGTAGAAATGAGGAAAGCACAGGACAATCTGCTTCTTGTTCTGCCATAAAAGGTGCACAATGCAGAAGAAAGGGGATCATTACTCGTAACGGTTTTGGATCCGATAAGGACACGAGAGTAGTTTCTATGTTTGCACTGTATTGTGTGGAAATATTGACAGAGGAGGGTAGACGGAGCAGAGTAGAAGGAGGACTAGACAGACAAAGAGACGTAAGAGATGGTGAAAGTCTTGCGGGAACAGCAGTTAACTGCAGAGTGGTGCTGAAGACTTGGCTGAGAGTCGCTGTGTCCACCAGCACACAATGAGAGAGGGTGGGCAGGGATAAGGCACGAGCAAGTTACAGGACGTACAAAGAAGGAGGAGAGTTTGCAGGCATGGACTTTGAACTCCTGATGAATACTTCAATATACCATCTGTCACTCACTTGTGTGTGTGTGCATAAGTACATTAGGAGAGGTGTGAGCTGTGCAGAGAGGGTCATCTTCAGACATCCACATAGCCAAAGAATTATGCGGCTGTCAAAAGGGTACAGAGTCATTGCTGTCCTTCCTTAATTTCTCACATCTGTTCTTGCATCTGTCGTCCGGGGTATTTCTGGGCTTCGCGCAGATTATTTCAATTTCTTGATTCAGTTTCAATAAAGTAACTACAAAGTTTCACATGAGAAAATGAATACATCTTTACCTGAACTCCGTCCACTCAGCACTGTGTTAAAATCTGAATTCAATAAATAGTCATTTGTCACACAGTTAAACAATGTAAGCACTTTGTGGTGAGTCACAAAAGGTGCTCAGCTTTATCAACACGATTTAAAGCGATGCTTATTGCATTATTAACCTTTTCGACTAGTGTTTGTTTTCATTTCGAGAGGAATGACTTTATTGGCAATGCAGTCCACCTTGCTCCCTCTCTATCTCGTTATCTCTCTTCTGCGTTATCTTTCTTGCTTATATGCAGCTTAGAAACGCTACAATTCACTGCTTCACTTGCTGCCACGACGAAGTTGAATATTGGCAGAGTGTTTTGAGGAGGTGATCCGTGAAAGGATTTATAGTGGCAGATAAAAACTGGTGTGTCTATGTGTGTGTGTGTGTGTATGTGCACACACACTTTTTTTTCTAAATTGACAAAGACTTTGCTAAAGCCCGAGGCTGTGGAACGGGGGGAAAGCCATTATCTCATATAGTGTTACACACTGCTTATCCAGGTCTGTGTGTGTGCGCGTGTACATTTACTATGAGTGGAAGTGTGTGCGCATACAAACAACCATGTGCTCTGTCTGTGTACAGTAAGCTAATATAGTGTGTGAGCGTGAAGGGGGGATGGGACTCTGTTAAGTGAGCCCGGTGGATGTGTAAGTGTGCTTCCTTTCTACCGTGTGTGTGTGTGTGTACATACTGACCCAGATTGAGCTCTCATGGTAAGGCAGCTCACCTATAGGGCAGATATAGGTAGGTAGGACTATCCTGTTTTGCACACATCAAACCTCATGTAAACACCAACACCTAGGATCTTGTTATCTCACTTTGAAGGACGTTGCATTTTTGTGAATTTGCCCGTAAACTTAAGTAGCCCCAATATTTACCTCATCCTTGATAAAAACAAAAAATATGTTTTATCTATTGGGGAATCTATTTTGTCCAGAAGTGGTAGTTCCCATAATATGAGTCACACAATGTGTTTGATTGCATATTGCACATACTGGTAGATTTTCTGTAACCTCGGTATAATCCGTCCTATAGATACATATTGCTGTAGGTCATGCTTACTTATCATTTAATCAGTTCATGTAAAGCTCCATACAGAGAATAATGCATTACACAAATGGAAATAATAATAACAGTAACGCTCCCCAGCAAGGGCAGAATGAGCCCCAGTTTACTACCAGTATGAAAACGACCCTTCTGACCTTGTGGCAGAGAAAATGAAAGGCCTCTCTTTATGATTACAGACAAAGTACATAAGTTGCAGTTTGATGAGCACGTGGAGGGAATGATAAGGGATGATGCAATTAACATGAAAGGGGTGATCTCTCTCTCTCTCATTTTTGTCTCTCTGCCTCTCCTTTTCTTTAACCGTTGCTTTTCTTACGTTTCATCCTTCTTCCTTAGTGGTCCACTTATTTCTGCTGCTAAGCAAATACGGGGCTTATGCAGCGCCCCCAGTGCACATCAAGCTGTTTAAATGTTTGTGTTGGACTGTATGCCTGTGGGTTCTCCGTCTCGTGTGTGTGGATGTGTGTCCTCTGTCTCTCTGTCTCTCTCTCTCTCTCTCTCTCTCCCCCCCACACACACACACACAAACACACACACATCACTTGCAGCCGCGTAGCAGACAGATATGGTTGAAGTCTGTTTTGGGAAAAACCAAGACAAAACTGACAGCTGAGAGCGGAGAAGCTCTCGAATGTGTTTCCTCTAATTGATGTGCCAATTCTGTCATGTCCACATGTAACATAGTGGAAATCCCATAGATAGATAGATAGATAGATAGATAGATAGATAGATAGATAGATAGATAGATAGATAGATAGATAGATAGATAGATAGATAGATAGATAGATAGATAGATAGATAGATAGTGTCACTCGTCTGGCTGAGCAGGACTAAAGAGGTGTCAGCTGGGGGGTGGGCATCATCAGGTCAAGTGCAGTTTTTGAGCAAGGCTCCTCAACATCAACCCCCCGATGAGGATGAGCGGATGCAAAAGGAGCAGGAGAAGCAGAAGGGGATGCCTCTAATTTGGGTTGGGGGTTAAACGCGGGAGGGGTGTCACAGTGCTGACATGAGCTGGCATGTGTCCTCATTCATTTCCTTCCTTTTGTTTGTTCTGCGTCTTCTGATCAATTAGTTTTTTCCTTCCTTCTTTCCTTCCTTCCTTCCTTCTCGTGCATTTCTCTCTTTTCATCCCCTCTTCTTTGTCTCTCTCTTTCTCCCCCATGCTCCATCATCCCTCCTTTCTTCCTCTCTTGGTGTGACAGCGTCGCCATCCCTGTCATGTCTGCCCATTATCTCTGATCAGTGTTGCGTTCCAGCCCACACATCGGCTCTGGCTGCCAACCGATGATGTGTAAATCCACATTTGTGTGACAACATGTGTGTGTTTTGCACAGCTCTACATTAGTTATACAGAAGGTTAGATCCTTGGGTGCCCTCGATACAGAAGCATATCGGAGGAAAATAGCAGAGATGAAAGCAAGGTGAATTTTTCAATTTTGTTTCGCAAGTGATTAACAAACAAGAGAAGAATTCTCGCCTGACTTTTCGGCACCAAAATGACAACCTGTCATTGAGAAACTTCCTGTTTCCACAATCCACTTTCAATTCTTAATGTCAGCTGACCACCTCAGAGTGTCGCTCAGACAATATCAGGACATTCTGATGTTGGGTTTCATAGTTAAAGCACTCAAATAGACATGAATGAGCGATGTTTGCTCTGAATTTCAGTTTGAAGCGGAGGTTAATATAAACCCAGAGTACGCTTTTGTATTCAAATAAATGAAACGATTTTGCTTGTTAATGTCCCCTCTTAAGCCTAAACACATTATATGAACAATTTTCAGAGTGACCCTAAAGTTTTTTCATGCATCCCTGCAAGAAGAGGCAGAAGCAGAGTACATGTGGACGTTTGCCAGTGGACGTTTGCTAGTGTCAGATAAAGCTTGCTTTGGAGATGACATGAGATGATGAAACATTACCTGAAGAGGAAGCTGCTGTAAAAGACTTCAGTGTGGAAATACATTTGTGTGTCAAGTGCAATGGGGATTAACAGCGCGAGTGCATAAAGTGTCTTCAAACATCGTGTTTATGCTTGTCTGCAATAGGGAGAGTTTGGCCTTCCTGGGATCCCTTTCTTTTATCTCTACTTTACACCCCCTTTTTTATGTGTGTTTGTGTGTTGAGTGTGTTTTCTTTTGCTCAAGTTTACGTCCATGTGACTGTGTAATTAAAAGACAGGAAATAGGCCACTTGGCCATTGTCTTTCCTTTCCTGACTCCTCTTTCACTCCGTCTGGTCCCTCAACCCCCACATAGTTACATAAAGAGCTGCTGACCTGGCCAGCGTCTCAGTGCTCATCAGATAGTCACACTTCACGTTCTTGCTTGTTGACCTGGAAGTGATGCACCGGGATTGTACAAGGCTGTTTCAAAAGGCTGTGCGCATTTGTGTGTGTATGCGCAAATATGTTTGTGAATAGGACTTGATATGTGTGTGGGGGCGTGATAAGAGAAAGGATGAAGGCTTACGGGCAGTGCTGCATGCATTTGTTTTCCTTGGGTTGAGTTTCATTGGGAAATAAAAACACGTGGCGAGTGCTGTAAGAAATGTATTTTCTATAGACTGTTTTGTTTGTTGGGGTCCTTTAGCTTATCTCTTAGACTCGCGAATGTGTGTATGGCTGTGAGTAAGGTCAGATTGCCTTTGTCCTCTCGCCTCAGGCCACCACTCAGTTGTCAGTGTCATATTGAGCTTATACAGGTCACTAATGCACCAAGAGGGGAGGCTCTATTCACCGAAGCCACTCGAGTCTGCTGCGCGTGCTCAACACCCGGGAAATAGACCCATTGACCTAGATCCAACCTCATCCACCGAAGAGACGCCACAAAACTGACATGTTGTTAATGTATTTCTCACAGTCTTGGTGTTTTTTTAAACCTGGGCTGATAATATAGTATAGTTATATTAGGGGATTGTTCAATATAACCAGGAATTTAGTGTCGGCTTACCAATCTTTATAGCTTGTGACTCTTTGTTCATGCCCAGATGTTTCTTCAGGTTAAACGTGATGCCAGCTTTGCATTTCACATGACAAATATTGCGGCAAAAGTGTGACCAAATTTGCAACCACATTTGGCTCATTGCATTGACTTACTGTGTCTTTAACAAGCTGCAAGGGTGGCATCGTCTCACCCTCTGACCCGGTCGTGCTCACCGATTGATTTGACTTTGAATGTTTAGGAAGATTACTGAAGCAGTTTGCTGTGTTTTTTTTCTGTGAAATATGGGTGTTGGTCCACTTGCACTCTTTGAACCAGTCAAACTTCTCTAAATCAGGGTAATTCTTGTGAGGGTGTTTATGGGATGTACAAAAAGAAAAGAGGAAGTGTGTGCCCACACACACAAACTTAGACCCACACAATGCTGTTTCAGTGGTCTGTGTCGTTGTCTGTTGTCCCAGAGAGGAAGAGAGCCACTGCAGCGAGCTGCTGTTTGTCTGTCACATTCTTGCTGAGCATTTCTTACCCCATACCTCACTGCAGCACATTGTCTCCTGTCTCTTCTGCAAAGGGGGCACTTTGTTTGCAAGCATTGCTGTTGACTCAGGTGCGCGGATGTACAAAGATAACTCCCCCATCCACCTCCCGCTGTCCCACTCCCCCTTTTCTGTTTTGCCAATTTTTCTGCCACTAATTTCATTCTTAAAATGACCTGCTTTTCCAACCCTGGTAGGTTAATACAGTCACTTTGCTTATTTCTCTGCCTCTCCCTCCTTGGACTCAATCTTCCATTTTCTGTCAATTTCTCCTCCCTCATCTTTCTTATTCTTCCTAAGTGTCTTTGTCCAGTCATGCCAAAGCCTCTTTTGTGCTGTCTGGTATTAATTAGAGTGATATAAAGGATTTGCAGAGCCTCAGCAGTTTGCTTATAAGTGATAACAGTGCTGCTTTGTTTTTAAATAACGATTATATATTATTCCAAGGATTTGATTAAATCCAGTAAGCCAATTCCTGCATATTGCATTGCTGTGGTATTAAAACCGTTATCACTCCATCTTTTGCAGCACTGAAGTCATTATCAGAATAATCATTTAAGTCCATTTGCACATCAGTTAATAGTCCGTCTTTCATTTCACTCTTTGCGAGCTCGGTCAATTTGTTTTCCATTATCCAGTGAAGGCATCACAGAGCATTGATTTGCATGACTCAAGTATGACTGTGAACATCCTCCATTCTCCCCATTTATATTTAATGTTGCATACATTTTCAGGTGATACACAGACAATATAAACCTGGAATATAGGGGAAGATCTTAGACCCCACCATCGGAGCCTGCAGGTGGATGCTGGGTTAGCGCTGGGGCTGAGAGATTAGGCAGTGATGCTATGATCTAGGGTGGCAGAGATGTTGACAGACAGAGGGAGAGATGGGAAATCCCTTCTGTTTAAAGAGACCGCCTAATAGGGAGACTGTGATTGGTACATGATGTAGACAAGGGCGTGACACATCTTTATAGCTGTGCAGCTCGTGCTGACTGCCTGAATTAGCTCGCAGGCGTCTCTCCAGTATTGCCAAATCTCCACCAACACATTTCTACTCTTGCACGGTATTTATCGTCATGTGATTACAAAATGGAAATAGTTGCAAATAACCATTTCAAAAATCACTCCATCTTTCTTATGGATCATGTCGTCAGTCCTACACACACATAAACACTCACAAATGTCTCTTTAGATTCCCTTAATTCAGTTGTTATTGACAACAAATCAGGCGTGTTCACATCTGCTCTTCTTTGAACTGACACAACATTCCTCTCTACCAGTCCCTCCGGACCTATCAGCACCACTCCACCTCTTTACCTCTCATGTCTCCTTCCACCTCAACACACATCATTCATCTGTCTACCTGTGGCCCAACACTCCATTCCACCAGCTCCCCGCCGCTTTAACAGCCTCTCATCCCCCTTTCAACGCCATCATCTTTTTTTCAGGACTCTCTTGCAGCTCTCATCCCATCCCCCTGTATCAACCTCCCACCTCAATCGGTCTATCTTAGCCTAAAACCCTCTTATCCCTCTCT
>CAAKHC010020137.1:19661-41501 GCA_901007825.1 Macroramphosus scolopax
GCCCACTCATCCACCCTGTTATTTCGCTGTCGCTTCAGCCTGAACAGAGCGGAACAGGAAGTATTACCCACCAATTTGGCTACATTCACACCTGTCTTTGTCTGTCTGCGGGTGTCTGCCAGTGTCTGACTTCGGGTTGACGCAAGCGTTTTACTGACTCAGATATCTGAAGACAGGAAAATTAGGTATAATTAAAATTGACCATTTCTGCCCCCAATCAATTTTATTTTGTGCCCGTTGGAATAGAAACCTTGAAAACAAAATTGTTAAGCTTACATTATGAAGCTTTGCATCTTGTCAGGAGAAGATCAACCCTTCCACAATTGATCAATTATTGGATAAAAAGCGATAAAAACAATACAAAGTGTCCAGTATCACTTCTGTATTTCATTGCTATGTCAACCAAGTGTATTCACTGCAACTCAGATAGAACAGACACACAGGACAGCATGCACCTATGTCAATACAAAGAATCCAATCACACAAACAGCACATAATTCCAGTGTGTGCTAATGTGCAATACAGATAAAAACTGTGGTAAACAGACTGACTAGGAGCCTGTTAAATTCCAGTGTCTGTCTCTGAAGTCCGAAACTCTGCATTTCACGCTCACATACCTTGTGACTAGAGACTGAGGACAGTTTTCTTGATTAGATTGCTTCATAGCTGTTGTTGTTTTGGCCTTCCTTATTGATCCAGATGGTACTTTTGTGCTGAGAAAATGTCTAAGTTGCAACCTTTTCAATTAAGAATTGATAACATGATTGACATGGACAGGCCTGGAGCACAGTAAATGAGTCAGTATGGGTTAACACATGTACAGAGCTATAAGTGCCTGTGTTTTTTCTTTTCTTCTGCATGTCTGTAGTTATTTCTTATTCCCCACATACCATCTCCAGAACTTCATGTACACCGCCACATCCTCATTGTTCTTCTTTTTTAAAGGTTTCTCTATCTTACTACTGCACTCCCAGCCACGACTTCCCCAGACTGTGTCTTGCCCCGCAGGGTTTCTACGGTTACCATCTGAATCTGGAGCACAGTCACCGACTTGTCCCACTCCTCTTGGTTAATTAAACATCACTTCATATAGTGCCACTCACATGTTTGGAACAGCAAATCACCGCATGAATATTCAGTTGATTGGGTTTGATGATTGTAAGGGCAATCACCGTTTCGCCAGTAAGAATCAGCGAGCGTTGATTGAGAAACGGCAAGAGACGACTTATTAACATTTAACAAAGAAAAAATACTCGATTGTCATTTAATCTTCTGCACTGTGGTATTGTATCCTATCAACAAATGGATTTCAAGAGTCTACAACAGAGCTCTAAGATGCTTGATCGCCCCCTTCAGCTCCTTCAAGTGGAGAAACAGGAACTCTGTTCATCCAATGTAAATGCCTTGAAAGAGCTGGCCACCTTTATCATAATTGGAGGTTTAAATCTAAGGGGTTGCCTGCCTTTGACTTCCTACAAGGGCTAGAGCGCTGAGGTAGCACTCAGCAGAAGCTACAGGGTGGAGCGTCATAAGCTACACACACTCATTGACTCACTTACCCCCCTCACTCAATGGAGGACTTGTGCGAGAAGGATTTTCTTTAAAATATGGTAATCCCTGACTGCACTGTGCCGCAGACAGTCAGCTGAAATCTGAGTTAAGGAGCGTACAGCGTAAGCTCCGAGAAAGACGGGGGAGCGTATTTAATGAGGTTAGTGACACTTGAGGAGTAAAGTGGAGTGAACTGGCTTTTTGGTGAATCCCACTGACCTTTATCTTTTCACTTGATCCGCAGATGCCACACAGAGACCCAACAGCTCCCATTTTTCACGTGTTATTTTGCAGATGATATGCCGCACTACATAACTATCTCTTGCTCCAACTGTTTTATTATTAGTTTCTCTTGCTTTGTTTTTGCGGGAATTGGCAATGATCTAGCTTTGCTCCTGCTATGAAAACAATCCTAAATCGTTTTTTTCACCCTGTCGCCATTAATGCGAAGACAAATAGAAGGGAAACCAGAAAACAATCATCTTATTTCCTCCCACACCACTTTGATGTGTCAGTTGTATACTTTACTCTCGTCTGTGGTCTCAAAATGAAAGCACTCTTCAGGAAGGAATTATGGTTTGTCTCTCACCAGTTTAAATAAATTAATGTTTGATTTAAAGCAGCAGCCGAGACGCATGCTTGGAGGCACACTGTTTGTGTATGTGTGTGTAAGATGGGAGAGGGTGGGGGTGTGGAGGCGACGGCTCGTGTCTTGTCAGATCCCAAAAGGATGAATAAGAAGCTAATCTCCTTCTTCCAGGGAATTCAACCAGTGATGTCGCAGACGGTCCCGTCTCAGAGGGACTGTGGGAGTGGAGTGGAGTGCACGCTGGAGTCCCTACAGAAGGATGTTTCAGAGCACATTTGACTGTTACATGTTGGCATTGGATTTTATAGCTTCTCTCTATATATGAACAATGCACACACACCTCGGTTTGCATATACAGACACACACACCTAGTCCTGAATTTATTATGTTTATGCTGTGTTTGTTTAACACTAATGGGTAAGCCTTGGCATTTTGTGTGTATTTGTGTAGGTGTGTGCACAATTAGGATAGCATGGACAAACTCTGATAAAAGCTTCTCCCAGATTGCTGCTGTATTCTATCTGCACTTGCTTGGAATTAAGGTTTACTCCATGTAGTAATTCCTTTGGTTACCCCCCAGAGAGAGTGTCAACCTCAGCGTCTTCACTTCATGCTTTAAGGGAAGGGGGGGTTTATGGTAACCACTAAAGGAATGTGAACGGTGCGGGAAAAGGCCTGAGGGAAGGGTAAGTCCGGTGACTGCGTCATGTGTTTGGAGGCTTGACCAGGGGTGATCTTGGTTGGAGGGTGCAGAGGGAGGGCAGAGAAATCAGTCAAGCTGACAGCTTCTCCTGTTACAGCAGCTTCTAGACAGGTCACTGCGGCTACTACCCTCATAGTTTTGGTTGTGTTGTAATGTTTCAACAACAAAGGCAGCTCACCTCATTAGTCATGATTGTTTAGTCATTAGAACTGTCTGTCTGGTGTTCTTTAGGGCTTTGCGTGTATATATCAACAGTTTATTTTCACAAGTAGTCCGTCTTGTTAAACTGTAATGTGTTATAAACTGTAACTGACCAAACCTCAGTTTAATGAGACACATAAATCTGACGTAAGTGTTACCTTTGCCTATTAGAGCACTTCTAAGAAGCAATTTATTTTTGGTGCAGCACCTACAGTACTTTGTTGTTTAAAAAGGCAATGTTTTGAACACAACGCAGCAGTAATCTGAATTTCCGAGCTATTGTTTAAAATTGTTTCTGTGAGTACAGTTCATAGGGTAATTAATTCATTCATTTAATTGTAAATGGGCTGTTGTTGAAGATGCTGGATGATCACATAATCTGGAGTCAGTCTAGCGACACCGGCGTGACACTGACAGGCTTACAATAAAAGCGATGGGACAGGTTTTGTTTGCGTGATTCACAGTGCAGTGCTGTACAGTAGTAGATATCCATGTCATGGGGCTTGGAGACCTGAGCTGTGTGTCAAGTTGGGCGGAGATGTGAGACAGGTGCAGAGATGAAAAGATTGGCGGGGGGAAGCAGGGTGTGCCTGCTCCATGGCTGTTCTGACAAGTCTTTGGTATTTTTCCAAACCGTGTGAACGTGTGTGTGTGTGTGTGTGAGTCGGAAAACCTGCTCACATGTCTCTTGGGATTGTGCAGGTGTGCGTGTGTTCGTGTGACGTGTTTGCCTTTATACCATTGTGCTCTACTGTCTGCTGCAGCAAAGCGACCTGATGGCATGTGTGTCTGTGTTCAGGTGTTAGGTGATAGACGTGAGAATCTCTTTAACGCAGCAGAGTTTGACAGCTGCGGCACAGAAGTGTTTGTGACAGCGCAGTGGAAGTGGCACATCCAGTCCTGGTACGATGCTTCTCACTCTGAGCTTGTGTCCAATGTTCTCACCTATTCTTGCGTTGCTAAAGTCAGTACATCTGTATTTGGTTACTACAGTACAGAATTATGTGACAAAAATAATAAAAGAATATAGAGTTTGAAATGAAGCAGCTGGCGGATTTGGAGTTGTGAACTGAATATTTAGTTCACAACTAAATCACAATCACATTTAACCAATGTGAATTATATTTTCAATTTCAATTTAGACCCTCATAGTTAGGAAATCAAAGACATTTTATTTGGTCTTTAAACGGTGGTTTGTGGAATCAAAGCTTGGTTTTATGGTTAGAATTTATTTATCTTTTCCAGTTTTGGGTAAGGGTTGGGCAATTAGGTGTGATGGTTATGGTGAGAGTAAGGGGGCTCTGGGAAGCATTATGTCCACGAATGTCCTCACTAAGATAGCTGTACAAATGTGTGTGTGCGTAAAGGTCTATGACTGGGCATGTCTGCATTATAATGATGCCTTGGCTGTTGAATTGCGTTAATACACCCTCTCTGTGTGTTAATATACTGCAAGAATGAGAGGGAGAATTAGACACTGAGAGACAGAGAGCGAATAAGTATTTTTCCCCCTTTGTCTCGACTCCCTCAATTAAGCCTAAAGGGAGGCAGCCAGAGCACATGTCTACTTATCCACTTACAGCTCGGCAACAATAGAACCCCCCAATTTCTCTTTCTGCCTCTACTTCTCTCCGTATCCCATATTTTTTCCTCTCAAACTTCTATTCATAGCACCCCGATGTTTTGTCTCCCCTCCCTTCCATACCTTCCCTCCTCATGTGTTTCGCCTCCAGCCTTCCCTCACCTCTCAGCTCTACGAGCGTTCAGCTCTCCCCCATCTCCTCGTTACCCTCTCCCTTTCCAATGCCTTGCTGCAGGGCACGGGTGGAGGAAACGTGAAGAGACTAAACATTTTAGACTGTGCACTGCCAGAGGAGAGGCAACGGTTTGATTTCCCCTGCGTTGTGTCACACAGGATTGTTTTGTTTGTGTAGCCTTTGTGTTTGTGTGTTTTCTCACATCCAATACAGAGGCAGACAGATAATCCTATAGATTATCTATAGCCTGGCGACAAAAAATGATTGTCAGTGAAACCAAGAGTCAGTACGAAATAACCCGTTTTGTTGTAGAATATATTATGAACGATCACAATTTGTGCAGGAATGTGTGTATATTGACTTCCATCCATCCATTGTCCACAAATCAACTGATGCGACGTGTAAAATAGAGCAAGACCGGCTCCAGGATAAATATTCAGCATGTGCGGAGCATTGTGTGCGCAACATGCTCGATGAGTCTCTGTTTGTTTGTGGGGGGTGGGTGGCCGGCATGTTGATAAGTCTCATTGGACTGGAGGAGAAATAAAGGGTGGTGTGAGATGCAGTGTGGAGGAAGAGAAGTATCAGGGTCAAGTTTAGATTATGTAACCGCATCCCAGAGCTGGGGCAGAATTTGCTTCATGGCTAAGTTTTGGATACATGAATGCATTTTCTGACATGGTACAATGACAATGATTTGACCAATGAATAAAAAACACTGTATGTGTTTTCCATGTATTTGCTCAACAATGGTCCTCATGTCTGTTGCTGCCCTTTGTACTTCTCCTTTCTGCCTTTTCCCCCGAACCGTTGGGTGGATGATTTATCAAATTTATGCCCCACAGGATAAACAAACTGCTAAAAAATAAAAATAGTAGCTGTGCTGAAATTTTACAGAGTGTAACTCATGACAGAAGCTTCCTGTACGAGCTGTCACGCCACCTCCAGTCGCTCGAAAACAACTCGGCCAAATGCAGCGACTTTCAACCGAGAGGCAAACCTCAACAACATCTATTGTTTTTAACTTTCCCTGAGTGATCATTTGACAAAGTAAATTTAGCCAACCAACACTGTGGTTATAAAAAACAAGAATTTTAGCACTGCAGAGCAACGTCTGGGAAGGGACGGTTAACATGTAGTGTCAATGGGCCGCTTTTCAAAATAAAAATATCACATGGACCTTTATGAAAAGTTAAAAATAATTTTGGCAAATGCATCCAGACAAATGTGATGGTTTCAGTCCAGGGTGGGCTATTGGCCTGGGTGGAGTGCTAGCTCTAGTTCTTTGTTTTCCAGTAAAATGAGATGACATTATTTTCTGCCTATTGGCGTATTGGAACACAAAAACAACCGTCTACAGCGTTGAGGAAAGCCGTCAGTCACCAGGCTTCTGAATTCCTACACTGGCTGACTGAGAGAGTTATTTTCTGTCGTATTCTACATGAGCTGAAAATATGTGCAAATCTACACACAAGCATGCACGCTTGCACTAGCATTCCTCCGCTCCATACATAGCACATTATGGAAATCATGTTCGGCTCTAAGCAGCTCAGGGCTGGTATTAAAGAAAATTAGGTTGTGTTGGCAAGGATCATTTAATTGAGTCTTAAGCAGAAAATCACACTCCATAGCCTCTTTCATCTTCTGTCATTTTACCAACAGTGTGTGTGTGTGTGTGTGTGTGTGTGTGTGTGTGTGTGTGTGTGTGTGTGTGCGTGTGTGTGTGTGCATCTCATTGTCTGCAGGGAGGCAAGGGGTGTTTTCCCAAAATGTTTTGTATTCATGTCTGCACATGCCGGCGTGGTTTCAGCTTGGCAATGAGTTTCGGGGTGCAGTTCAAAGAAATTGCATTGTTTTTTTATTTTTTTTCTCTTATCGCCTGTGATGATTTGTGAGTTTGAATACGTGTGCATGCCAATGTGCGTTTCTTGTTTGTCTGCCGCCTTGCGTTGCTGCATTCTCTTCACTCCAGGCCCGCTGACCACTGTGTTCTTTATTCCCTTTCATCCTGTATTCTGCCTCTCATCCCCCCACAGCCTTCCTCTCTACAGCACTTCACAGTTCTCCACTCAAGTTTACCTCACTTAATGTGACGTACCTGGCAGATCCTCTGCAGTGGTTTTAGAAGTACCTTCCCCTCTTCTCCTCTTTGTGCGTTTGACACATCAGGTCACTTTGAAGTTCTGAGAGCTTCCCTGAAACACTTCTCTGTCTTCTTGTTCGTCTAGGGGCAGGCTGACGTCGCCTTCGGAGGATGCGTGGAGGGCCGTGCGTGCGGTGAAAGATGACACCACACTAAAGTTGAGATGCTGGTGAAGCAGCTACTTAACCACAGGTAACATCCGCTTTCATACCCTGGTCTGTAATCTTTGCAAGAAAAAAAAAAAGGATTTTTTTGTACTAAATTAAAAAAATAAATGACATCATATTGATTTTTACAACAAGACTTTAGGTAGCTAAAGCTTGATGGTTTCAGTTAAATGTTGCGGTCATTTCTTCAGTGCTCTCTGACATCTCGCAGTCAAATTGAGGAACCAACATGCACTAACATGCACGAGTGGCCGGACCTGCTATCAAAATAAAGAACAGAGAAGCTCAGATTACAACACACACAGAGGGAGAGTGACTTCATTATCCGCTCAGGACTCCATTACTCCGTTATATTTTTAAATAGAATATAGTTATCTACTTCTACATTTTTGCTCTACATCTCATATATTGAACATTTAGGGTCTGGTTAGGTTTAGGCATAAAAGCATTGGTAAGGTTTGGAGAATGATCATAGTTTGGGCACTTTAGTTAAGGTCAGGGGACCACCTTGGTTATTAAAACACTGCGTTGGCAAAGGGAAAAGAAAAGTCTCCAGGCTCTCATCAGCGGTATCCTGACCCGAGCCTAGTGTTTGTGTGACCGATCCATCACCCCAACCTGCCTCCTTAAGTGGACCTCCTCACCATATATTGACGTAATCTCATTTCCTCTCTTTATCTCGTAGATTTCTACTTTAACATCAATATAGGTCATTTTTTCGCTGCTTGCGTTCATGATCCATCTGGATATTTTTCCTGGGAAGTTTCATTTTTAAATATAATTTTTTTCCAGTTTCGGTGAATTTCGTCTCATCTGAACATTTTTGTAAAACCATGTGACAGTTACAAAACCACTCAAACAAGTGTACTTGTATGGAGTACGTAATGTTTTTTTTTTTATTATTATTCTTGTAAAGACTTTTATGGTGAATACAAAATATAATCGCTTATTAAAATGATTTTTGCCGTGTTATGGAGATGTCTGCTCTCAGATCTAGCCCACATTGAGAACCTGATGGTGTGGGTTTGATGATGTGTGACTCACAGAGGACCAACTGATCTGGCAGCAGTTGACTCAGCAACTCCTTGTGCTTATATAACAGAGAGATCGAGGCTGCGAAGCAGGATGCTGAGATAAACTGTTTGATCAGACCCGAGTTAAATGCAGAATTATTTTAATCACAATTTTTAATTTAAATGACTTGAATTGAACTGAATTAAATTGCAACCTTTAAGAGTATGAGTAAAGGGAATTTGGCAGTTAATTGATAAAAATAAATCTGTAGTTACTTAAGAAACAGTTCAATTTCGTATCTTATAAATCGGAATACTTTAAAAAGTAAAAGCCTTTTCTGTATGTATTTACATATTTATCTTAAAGGTGACCTCTGGTGACTGTAAATTATTTGTACTTTACAGACAGCTCCATCTTAATCTGCAGTTGAATCATGGGAAACGTGGAGAGTCAAAATGGGGAAAATGGTCTCAACGGTGACGTGAGGGGGCATCTCTCCCGTAAACACACTTCCCGCTCCCTCCGCCTCTCCACCAAGCAGCAGATCACCCGACGTTCCCGGCAATCTTCTTCAGTGAAACAGGAACACAGGAATTCTGAAGCTTCAACTCGCTCCTCCAGCACACCCAGTATCCCACAATCCTTAGCAGAGAACGGATTGGAGCCTTTCGATGCACCAGATGCGTTTGGAGAGTTTGGCATCAACCCTCACTGGACACAGCGCGTTGCTATGACAATGAGGCCAGAGTCTTATCAGCATGATGACGACCCCTTGGCCACACCAACTCCTGAAACCTCAGTGGCAGACTCTGTTGCTCACGATGGTGAGGACTACATGGGTGAGGGGGAGGGAGACATTGCTGGTGAGGAAAGGTACCTCCAAAGAATGACCGAGGGAGGGAGCTTTCAAAAGAAGCGGTCAAAGTCTGCAGACATGTGGAGAGAAGACAGCCTGGAGTTCTCCTTGTCTGATCTGAGCCAAGAACATCTGACCAGCACTGAGGAGATGATAGATGGAGGAGAGGAAGAGGAGGAGGAGCAATTCACACGACCCAGAGGCAATGCGGGTGAGTATGGTAAACACACCAGCACACACACACAGAGCTGTGCTCTGTTAGTCTATTTATTGGAGACAACTTTGGGAATCCAAAGAGTTCATGTCCTCTTTTCTCAAAAGTATTCATTACAAAATGACATGTTTCATACGTACAAACAGCAACAGCAATGCAAAAAATCAGTTTGCATGACTGATGGTTTAGTTCTCATCTTGAATTGATATAAAAGATTGCATGTTGTTTTATTTCCTCCCCGTATCTTGTAGCTGTGAGAGAGGGAATAGGAACTGATGGAGGACAAAATTATCATCCATATGTTTTTCTGTACGAGTTTGCAGGAGTGTTTGATTCGATCCGCTCTGGAGATAACGAGGGTGAGAGGGAGGTAGGAAGAATTGCAGGCACTCGCTGAAAAAAATTATTTGAGAATGTCTACTGATTGAAGCTCAGCTGGCATCCATCAGTTGCACTTATTCAGTTGATGACAGAGTTGTTAGCTTAACCGGTGCCCTGCAGGAGCTGCTGGAGTTCAGCACGACAGCAGGCGGTAACTTAGCTGCTGAAGGTCTTAACAGCACCCCAGGTGATTGGCTAGCTTCGGGACACACACACACACACACACACACACACACACACACACACACACACACACGCATGCAAACCAACTGTCCTGCGTCAACCACCTGTTTGTGTTCCAGGCTCAGCTGAAAGGGCATCATCTCTGGACCATCTGTGCAGCCGGCAGAGTCCAGGCCTCAGGGGGCAAAGGAGCCGCCACACCAAAAACCGGAGAGAAGCCGAGTGCGATGGAGATGGGGAGGAAGGGCTGATGTCCCCGACTGAGGAGGATGGTGGCGGATATGGCGCCTTCACGCTCCCTTGCCGACGCTCTCACTGCCTGTCTGAGGGTTTGTCGGGGCTTGGCCTTCCGGCTGCACCATGCCCTGTTTTCCAGGGACGCCGCGCACAAACTACTCAGGTTAGATACAAATAATTGTGCCTCAATGTTCTTTGTTTACTAGTAGAATCCATCTGAGAAGATTTACGGTCGTGAAAGAGGAAAGTAACCAATGAACATTTTGGCTGCCAGAGACATTTCCTGTGTGTGTTTGTGCTTTGCAGTAGTTTGTGTGCACACTCTGTGTGCGTCTGTGTCCAAGTATGTGTGTCTATTTGTATAAGGGGGAACTGGATTACAAAGTCAGAATGAAAGTTGCACTGCCTCCAATTCTGACCTTCAAAAATAAAAGCATAATATCTCATGATATAATTTACGAGTCTTGTTCCCCCCACATAATCCCGCAACACACATGCTCCGAACAATTATATGTATGCACATATAGACATGGAGTTACTCAAGGGGTAAAAGAGAAAGCGTAATCATCAATGTGTCACTAAGAAGACGGTTAATAAGTTGACAAGATGCACAAGCACTTTCTGTGATATGCATGTCTCATTGATAAGAAAGCGTTCCCAATAAGAAGGAAGTATGCCGGCCGAAAATAGCTTACAATCCCAAAACCCCCAAGCATCCTGGGTTGCAGAGCACCCTAAGTGCTTATTATAAATTCATCCAGCCAGGCGGAGGGGTTGTTAGGCCGGATATAAATAGACTGACAACACAGCAAAACAAAGGGGGAAAGAACCGAGGGAGTCTCGGTTCGGTGAAAAGCAAAGTGTGAAGGCACAGAGAACCTCTTGCTCAAAGTGTCGTTTCAGCAGAAATGCAAACATCTGCGCACAAACACACATTCTGATGCACAGATGCACCCATTGATGCACACACACACACACATGCAGAAACCCCCTTGTGAGCCCTAAACTGCTGTTTTTTTCCAGTTGGAGGGAAATAAGCAGGGCCATTAATGCCTTGTTCAGTATAGTGTTACTTCTCTGTTTGTGTATCTGTTTATACTTTAGCGGTTCAAATGAATCAGTTGCTGTATATTCATTAGTAATCTATAAGTGAATCAGTTCTGATAATATTCACCCTGCTTCTCTGTCTGACAGGACATCTCGGGTGTTTTGGGAGAGGGGAGCGAGTATGGCGACAGCGGCATCGATGGCCTCACCACGGAGATAGATGGGGACGGCGAGTTGGTTTCACGCCGCTGCAAGGCCATGTCGGCATCTTTCTCTGTGTACTCGGCGACTGAGAGCCTCGTTTTCAACGGCAGTGACAGCGGAAGCAGCAGCGCAGGGGGAGGAGAAGGCAGAGGCGGCGAAGGCGGCAGGGGAGGTGTTTACGAGAACTTCCGCAAGGAGCTGGACAATCAAGTCTGGGTTAGTTACTTTACCTAAGTTTATTAATTGATTTATTAATTCCAAAGTGTTTGTTCTAACTGAATCTTTTACCGTTTTTTGTATCAGACACATCAAGGCCAGGACTGCAGGGAGGAGGCCGGCTCTGCTGTAAGTGATGAGCAGAGCAGCGGCACGCTCAGTAGTGCTTATCCATCAGACACTGTGACTGGCTGTGAACAAGGCACGGTCCGGAAAGCTGGGGCTCTCGCTGTGAAGAACTTCTTAGTTCACAAGAAAAACAAGAAGGTGGAACCTGCAACGAGACGCAAGTGGAAACACTACTGGGTCTCTCTGAAAGGTGTTGCATAAACTCTCTTACCTTTATGTTTAGATTAAGATGTTTGGACCTGTGTTCTACAGGTAATGTGTGATCTCGTGAGCTTATCTCTGCACCAAAATTGCTTCTGCAGGTACAAATAAATACACAGATCTATGTTTAGTTAATAGGATACTTATAAGAAGAATAATTACCAATGACTAATAAATGAGATCCAAATATGAGACCGTGATATTCCACTGTAATCACATCAGGCTTCACACCGTCCCTCGATGCCCTTGATCGTCACCTCTACTGTCCTCCTCTGTGTGGCCAAACATAACCTCTCCTCTGCCTCATCACAATTTAATTTTACGGCGGCGTCCATGTCTAATCCAATCTCATCCCCTTGAAATGCACAAGATTCAGCATCTGGAGCGGTGTCGCTGCCTGCCTTCTCTCCTTATTACCATTCTCCCTGAAAATAAATAAATCTCCCCCTCGTCCTCCTGACAGGTGATACAGCAGCACAGATAATGGAATTTGATTTTTAATTTGAACTTTAAACGTTTTTAGGGGTGATTTTGAGCTGTAGTCCTGACTAAAAACTTTGTTTCTACACACTGATTTCATGTTGTTGGATATTTAATGGCAATCAATGTACTTATTGTGATTATTTCCATTTCTCTCCATCGTTCTTTTCTGTGTTCTTAAGGCTGCACACTTTTCCTGTATGAGTCCGACTGCCGTTCAGGAATTGACCATAACAGTGTTCCTAAACATGCTCTGTGGGTGGAGAACAGCATCGTCCAGGCCGTACCTGAACATCCCAAGAAAGACTTTGTCTTCTGCCTCAGCAACTCAGTAGGAGACGCTTTTCTCTTCCAGGTAAGAGAGACACTGATATATGAAATATCCTCGTGATTCACCTGACAAAACAAAGCATTTCATAATTAAATACATAACGTGTCTCCAAATTGTTATTAGTGGCTGCATAACATGAGCAGATCACCAAGAGATACAGAGATGGATGGAAATGAGAAGAGAACTAATTTCCCCCGAGCCGCAGGTGCATGACATTTAGTCATGTGTCGGAGATTAACCAGTCCTGTGACCATGTGTTTGTTTTTTGTCTGACATGTTTAAAGGCCACACTGTCATCCTGTGACAGTGATCTGCCACAGTGACCATTGTGTCATATTGAAATGTGTCTATTTATATTCAGCAGCTGTCCACCATGACATTCAATCAATGGATGAAAAGATACATAATACAATGATGATACTAGAGTGAGCACACTCATTCTTTCAGCTGTCAGTTTCTTAATTTGTTTCCCCATTGTTAACCCGTTTCCCTCTGATTTACTCTTCACCCCGTATGTGAACGTCTTCTCCCTCTCCTGTCAAGACGTCGGGTCAGACTGAGCTGGAGAACTGGATCACCGCGATCCACTCGGCCTGCGCCGCCGCCCTCGCGCGGCAGCACCACAGGGAGGACACCGTGCGACTGCTGCGAACGGAGATCCGCAAGCTGGAGCAGAAGATCGACATGGACGAGAAGATGAAAAAGATGGGAGACATGCAACTGTCGACCGTCACTGACGCAAAGAAAAGGAAGACGATACTGGAGCAGGTACGAAGGCGAGCGAGGGAGGTTATATTGAAGCATGGAAGGAGGTGAAGGAAAGCTGAGTTATGTGTTGAGAACTCTTGATCTAAGGGAATGGTCAAGTAGGCTTAATCTGATGTATGGACAATAATAAGCAAAAATAAAGAGGTACCTACTTGACCCAAAAGGAAGCCTCAGGGTCAATCCATATTTATATTTTTCTAGTGCCCATTAGTCATGTGTTCTGTCCATGTGATGCTGATGTAAACCTGGTTAGTGATCTCATGCATCCCGCTGAGCTGAGTATATATTTAGCTTCCAGTTAATTTGAGTGAAAACACCTAAGGGGCTTTTATAGATGCACTTATTTTTTTTACCTTTGAAGAGCACACACAGAAATCTCAGCACTAAATCTTCTTTATGGCGTAGCCTCATCTAGCCGAAATGCTCTGAAGGAGTTGTTGCCATCGCAGATGTTTTCAAATAATCTGACCGGTGCTCGTATACAAACACACGCAAGTTCAGCACAATGCAGGGTATTCATTGACACACACGCAATGCATACACGAGCATTCAGGTGAACCTGGAATGTCTTGCTAATCCTTCCATGTTTACGAGCGGTTTTGAAAGATGCTCCAGGATCAAGTTTGGTCACTTTCAGTGGAACATGCCGTAGAGTTTTATGCTCCTACCATGCATGCATGGAGTTATTGAATGTTAACACGGCATTGTGCGCAAACATTGCAAGAGAGCTTAAGAATGTCCTCACAAAACAAAAGACTTCCTTGTGTGAGCAAGCATACGCATATGTGACTTGTATTACATAAAAGAACACCACAAGGGAGTCGTGCAGAATTCTCCCCATCTCCGACTGCCCTCTTTAAAGGCACATTAAGTAAAATTGCGCAATGAAACGAGTGAAAAACTCTCAATCTCACCCCATTTTTTGACCTCATTTATCTACAGAATGACTTTAACTGTACCTACGATTTAATTGGAACTTAATATTTTAAGGCAGATCTGTTGTATTCATTTGTATGACGCCATGGACCAAATAGCCGAAGGACTCGATTAGGGCAAGAACCATTGCAAATTAAGTCCAGTTTGTGTGTGTGTGGATGTGTGTTCCACCTCCCACGGCCCACCCTGTGATACATTGTACATAGCACAGCGGGTCGGTGACTGGAGGGGGTTGTGTTGGTGAGTAATACCTCAGCATGGGGGCTTCAGCACTCCCACATCTCACCTCTCCTGGAACAAGCAAATAACCGTCCACCACAGAAAGATCTTTTATGCATATTTAATCTTTTTTGTCCTTAACTGTGTTGTTTTCATCAGTAGCCAAACCTGGAGCCTCTCCAAAGATCAATCTGGATCCAATCAGCCAAACTCGCTCATGTTGCATTATCACTAAGTCATTCTTCTCACAGCTTTCACATCTTCCATCTGTCAGATCTTCTTGTGGGAGCAGAATTTGGAGCGGTTTCACATGGATCTGTTCCGCTGTCGTTGTTACCTGGCCAGCCTGCAGGGTGGCGAACCCCCCAACCCCAAACGCCTGCTGGGCTTTGCTTCACGTCCCACTAAGCTAGCCATGGGGCGACTGGGCATCTTCTCTGTCTCTTCCTTCCATGCACTGGTAAGAGATCATGATTTCACACACATTTTAGCCCTATTCGGTTTTGCTATTAAACCTTAACTAATCCAACATTTGAATTCACGTGTCTCCTCATGTTCCACCTGGCGTTGCGTGTGAGGTTGTTGAATGAGCGCGATTATCCGGCTGTTAGAATGAGCGTCACATTCAATACACCTTATGAAAGCAAGAATTTCTGCTTGCCTGAATCGATCAGACACTTACTGCCTGTAGCCTGGGGTTAAAACACACAGTACAACTTAATAGTTATTAATAGAGCAAGCAAGGAGAGAATGGCTAAATGAACACCTTCTATATTAGCTTTGATCAGTGTCCTGAAGCCGCTTGGATGAAGCTCCTTGTGTCGGTTAAAGGTCATGGTGGCAGAGGCTGACAACGCGAAGAGATTCCTGTGGGACAACCGGAAGTCAATTTCACTCAGATCATTATCTTTGCTGACTGTCTGTCATTGCCTCACAGGGAAATGACAGTGAAGCGACCCACACATACCGTCCTCATGTCACAACATTCACATCATTTTCTTTTCTGACTGTCCATCAACACCTGAGGTGAGAACCGACAAGGCATTCTGCCAGATTTGTTCCTCTCCACCGGTCCTGTGGCTGAGCGCCGAGCTCACGTCGTCACCTTTGCGTGCTGCAAGAATGTACAGAATGAAAGAACACAAGGGATGACAGCACTCATGCCAGACGTCACCCGTGAAGCAAAGAGCAGAGAGGAGAGAAAGGTGGAAACAATCCCTGCAGACCAGTTTGACACCATCAGACCAAACACATAGACACCGACTCACATGCACACACACAGCATCAGACGTTGATAGTGCTTTTTGTGATTGGTGGATCAATATGAGCTTGGGTAGTACGCTGCCATCCCCGAGGCGCTTTCCCACAAACAGGCTTAACACTCTTTGCCGACCCCCCCCCCCCCCCTCCTTTTGCTGCCTACACCCTCACTCTCTTTGTCTCGCTCTCATACTCCTCATCTGCCTCGTTTGTCTTCCCTCTCTCCTCCTCTCCGTCTCACACCATGTCAGTTTTACCTGTCGTCCCTGAATTTTGTTGACATACACACATTTAATCTTCTTTTTTTTAATTTTTTTTACAGGATTATTTGAATACTGTAGATGGGCACATTTTAGGACAGTTATATATTGGCTTAATGCAGAATAACAGTAAGAAATTATTAAATGAAAGAAATTGGAGAAAATAGTTTATAAAGACCCCCTTTTTTTTTAAAACAATCCCAATAACCTAACACACAGTGACATCTGTAACTCGTCTTCTACTTTCTGTTGTAGCTCCTTTTATCCATCCGTGTTATTATCCTTGAACAAAGAGAAATCATTAAATATGCTGTAAAAAGGCCTCTTGCGTTCTGCTTACATCCAAAGAGCGCTGAAGACAGTATGACCTATTATGTTTGATGTGTTTGTGTTTCATGAGCAGTGACTGGTGAGGCGTACGCCCCCACGAGCACAGTATGTGCTTGCATTAAATTATGTATTTCTGCAGCATAACGAGTCAGACCTGCTCATAAGTCATGAGTTACATGCGAGTTAACCCATAAATGTCAAGAGTCATTTCTTTTGACAAGTGTTATATGCCAATAAAGGAGACAAGAGGTTGCAAGTATCTACGTGCTATCAGTGTATCGTGGTGCCTCAAGGAATGTTCTCAAACGATCATGTTTCGAGGATGCTACGTCATCAAATCTGCTTAAATCTCCAGAACTCTCAAAATGTATTTAAATGTCATCCTGTATATCAAGTGGTTTTCATCACTGTGAATATGAATTTGTTTGATTCATGTGTTCTGTGATTATCAGGTGTCAGCCCGGACAGAAAGCTCCGTGAAGAAGCGCAACCAGGCGATGCCTCGCACCTTCAGTAAACGTCGTAGCCGTTTCTCCTCCCTTTGGGGGCTGGACACCACCTCTAAGAGAAAGACCAAAGGACATCCTTCAATCAACCAGGTCTCCACAGTAACACATCCTCACGACCATACTACCTCCTAGACTTTGTATTGAACTATTCTTTAAGCAGTGCTCTGCTACGTTGTTGTTGCAGGTATTCGTTGACGGGATGGAGCCGGTCAGACCGCCCTTGGAGCAGATGTTTGAGGACTCTGCCAGTGAGAAATCTGTAAGATCTCATCACTTCTGTTTGACTTCAGTGTGTCCCAGCACTCCTGACTAACCTCCATCACCATCGGCCCATGAAAACCAATCGTAACTGTCCTGAATGGAATGTAAACCACAACATGTTGTAGCTGTTGTTGATGCTGTTAGTTGTGGTAGAATACAAGCACCGTTAAAATACGGAAGAAACAAATAATTATAATTAGATATAATTATACTGTTTAAATGTGCAGTATGCAAGCCTTTTTTTATTGCTTGTGGATGCGGAGTAACTGCGCCGTGACTGAGCACCGGTGTTATGCTGAAGCTTGGACCGCAACAATTAAGCTCTCAAACTGCAGGCTTGCATTTATAGTAACAGCATACAGAGGATTCGCTCTGTTCAGGTCACTAGTCATCACTCAGCTCGGAAGTTGAAAAAATAATAATACAAAAATCCCCTGCATCCCTGAGGCGTCCCTGGGATGACCTTTGTTCCCTGGTGACTTGGTGTCCTCCTTATCACATGGAGTTGTGGGATATGCCCTCGTGTAATCATGCACTTTGTAGAAGTCTGGGGAATTTTACTGAAAGCCAGAAGAACATAAGGGGTACTGTTCCTTTAACTTTTACTTTCTGGAAACTCCTGTGGGTCTATGACACTCAATGGAAATAGTCTCTCTTTGTCCTCCTCTGTTTTCATTTGAAGATCCCCAAACACACAGAGAGGGTTTAGTGTGACCTCAAGTAGGTCTCAACTTGTTTCTTTCTTTCCATCCTGCAACCAAAGCAAGATGGCCACTACAGATACAGTGAATGTTTATGCCTATAAAGTAACAATCCTCCTGAGGCTAAACACAAAGTCCCTCCTCCTTTTTTTTTTAGTCTGGCTTTAACTGCAGCCGTTGTTGCTGTAGGCTAATTCCTTGTCATTGTTTGCTTTATTCATAGCATTATCATAAGCCAACATAAAACTACTGGGGCATCTTTGTACTCGTATAATGGGTAAAGGGCTCCTTTAGACCCGGCGGCAAACAACATCACTGAATTTTCCACCTCCTTTTACTTATCTGACATCAATTCGGAACTCTGGCTTTTTATTTGGTTGGTTATTTGGGGGGAAGAAAAAAAAACAACTCTCTGAACTCTTCTGCATCCATGAGCATTTTCTGGAGGCCATTTTCAAGCTGCTACTTTCACGTTTTCAGACATCCACTTCTCTCCTGGACGAAGCGAAATTGGACAAATTGCACTTTAAGAGCTACATAATGACTTCCCTTATCAGACGATTCAGAGCGTGTTTGTTTTCTTTACGATAAACCATCTTATTCATCTTCAGCAGCTGTTCCTCCTGCTTCAGCCAACAGCTTGTTGGCTTCAAAAGACTTTGCAGGGCTAACTTGGGTCTCCTTCCCTCCTTCTGACCACCCTTTGCTCTTTGAGCAAGTCAGACGCCATTTCCAGATCACTGTTGACAGATTCCCATTTTTTCCCTTTTCATTAGCCCGGGGCTATTCTAACTCTATCAGCATCATAAGCTGTCGACCGGAGGGATATTTCTGTCTGCTAATTCCACTGGGAGAAATCTAATCTGATATGCTCCGATCATTAGATTTACACATTATATTTCAACACATTACGCAGACAGTTGCTACCAAAGGGCCTGGTACTTTCCCACTGTCTGTTCCCCCGGTGTCTCACCAGCTACCGCAAATAATAAATACTATCTTTATGATCAGGCCACCCCAGGCCTGAGGGTTTCCTGCACTGCCTTATCACAGTCTGGTAAATGATGAATTTATATGTGCTGTGAAGAGAAACGTCTAATAACCCACGGGTTGTGCAAAGACAAGCAGCTAGCTCCATATTTTATGAGTGCAGAGATAAGAGAGAGAGAGAGAGGGAAGGCAGGCCTCTGTCTGAACTCAGCAGATAGGAACAAGTTCTGCAGCACTAACCCAATCTGACTATGGAGGCCCCCAGTGGCACCATGGGAGATTGATTTCCTTCCACCCACACACAACTACATCTGGCAGGGTACGGGATGAAGCTACAGCTGGCAGGGTATGGGATGACGGGAAAGACATTCTGCAGGAAGTATGATTCTGGGGTTGGATGGACGATAGATCTGGAAATGTGGTATTAGGAGTTTAAGATTAACGATCTCTAGGAAGATTTGTTCTAAATACACGGGATAGTATTGTCCAAGCTTTTTAATTCTATTAGGAATCCTACTGATGGCAAAAGAGGGAATGAGAGAGAAAGAGACTTCAGTGTGCCGATGAGGACCCCCGCCCCCCAGCAGAGGCATCCTAGCTGGGCCAGGCGGGGAGCCAGATGGTGCTGAGCAGGGCTAGGGAGTTCAGGGACTTGGGGGGAGGTACTACTTATGGGCCTCCCGGTCTGTTGTCTGTCTGTGAAAATGTGTGTGTCTCTTTCTTCCCAACTAAGTATATCTGTATATAGTTAGTCAATATTAACACAAGTGTTTGTTTATGCCGTCGAAAATTTTTGTTTTTGGTTTGCTGCCTCCGTCTCCTTCTCCGTCTCACTGTCTCGATCGAATGCTTAGCTTCACACACACACACACACACACACACACGCACAGATGTAGCCAAGCCATGTCAAGTTCATTTAAACAGGCACCACTGGGCCAGATTGTTAACCGTCAGCAGATTGTATGGCGTGAATGAAAGATCGGGGATGATGGAATGATGAGCACATGGAGGCGAAGGGGCGCCAGAAGGAGAGGCAATTATTAGTGTAGGGGAAGGGGTGAGATAGAGGGATGAAAGAAAAAAGGGGTTTGTGGATGGTGTTACCTGATAGGAGGAGATAAGGTATCAGTGACAGACAGTGTGAGGTCGAACAGAAGAGGAGAGTGAAAGAGAACGATAGGAAAGAGGCTGACATGGCTGCCAGATTGTCAGAGGTCAGAGTGATGGGCTTAAAGGTTACAGACGACGGTCTGCACATAATGCACACACACACACACACCGAGACGCAAGCACACATACGTAACTCATAGCCACACAAGGAGACAATCGTATCAAGAGGCTCTCATCAAGGCAAATGAATTAGATTTTGTAAGCAGATCTCCTGCTGCTTCCAGACCACCACCACTTAACACCTTATTAGTCTAATTAATCTAAGTAGAACTGATTTCTTAAGCGAAGGAGAAGAAAAGTAATTTGGAGAAATATAAGATTTTTCTTCCAGTTTTTCCTGCAGTTTCATAAACTGTAGAAAACTGAAAATGCTTCTTCCTATAAACCCCTCGATGTTTTTGTCTTTGTTTTTTTCAGAAGGACAGAGAGAGCTCGGTGAAAAGTCTTCCTCAGCAAAATGCAGACAACGACATTTGGGTTCCTGAGTACCTGACTCCCTCCTGGGTATGTCTCCCGAGCAATCAGCCTGTCCTGGCCATCATACAGCCCGGCGATACAGCGATGGAGGTCCATGGCGCCGTATGCAAGGTGGGCCGTTTATTGACAGGAGCGAAACATTACTGAAGAGCATTTATGAGCTGAGATACTGCCCTGAAGCACACACCAAAACATTATGCACCTGTTCAATAATTTAGGATGGCAGGTGATATACAGTTTGCCCCTCCTTTTGTCTGTCATACCTCGTAACTTTATTGACTGTAAGGCTGCACACGTAAAGACACATAGCTCATTTTAACAGGATGGTTAAAGACATTCAGTACTGAGGAACGGATGATAAAACCGAAAACTGAGGCGAGTTTAGAATACCACACAAGAGCTTCATAAAATCTTGCCATTTTACAGTCTGTTGACAGCTCAAGACAGGTGAGCATGTAAACACATTTTTTTAAATTCAGTTGAAGGTGAGAGGTAAACAAAACAATTCTTTTCTTCAATGTGAATCTCAGAATAACGACATTAGACTGCCTGGCACTTCTGGGAAATAATAATTAGATGCGTCTTGGTTGCCCATGCTCTCGCACCGGCGGTGTCTCTTCAAAGTCATTTCATAGCTTACGTTATGCATTGCATATTTTCTGTCACACGCAGTCTTGTCAATTTTCTTCTCACTTCATCTCCTCTTCTCCCCTAATTGAACTCAGTCGGAGACACACAAGAGTAATGATGCCTAATGATACATATACGTTCCACTTAAGGGTCTGTTGAATAACATGCATAAAGCTGATTGATATGTGTGGGTGGGGAGGTGTTGTTAATGCATGCCATAAACATGTCAGAATGAACTGGAGTGTGTTATTCATGCCCCCTTGTGTGTTACATACATGTGGACTCCATACATGATTGGATACTTATATGTCTGCATCCTTTTGTCTGGGGGATGATAATGTAAAGGGAATTTGCTTAAACTGGCAGAGAGAATACATCAAAGTTTGCAATTTTGTAGCAGCAATCGGCGTGATTAAATAGAATAATGAGTATTTTTTTTTTCGCTTTCTCTTCCCTGGTGTCCTGTCTTGGTGCCTCCAGAAACACAAGGTGGATCCATCCGCCCACTACCTGCGTTTGAAGGTCTGGGTTGACAACCAAACACTCATCTATGTTCCCAAACTTGAAGAAGACATCTCAGATCTGGTAAGGAAACACAGTGGTCATGGTGTTTGACGCAATAGACAATCAGTCCATAAAACAATTATATCAACTGTATGTTTAATTAAATTTTTGTATTTGTGTTGTTTCTTTCTCAGCTGAGACACAATTGGAAATGGGGGGGG
>CAAKHC010020137.1:41521-63115 GCA_901007825.1 Macroramphosus scolopax
ATCTTCACCTTATTATTAATTAAATGTTATTTCATTTCTGGCATATATGGAAGCACATGTATGCATGTTTTATGGGTTGGTTGCTAATTTAATTTGCAATGCATACACAATCCCAGGATGCAAAGAGCCACCACCTTATGTGTTATGAATTATTCAAATTAGCATTTTGTGCACTAGGAAGTGTCGCACATTGTTGTGTTTGTACTTTTGTTATTATTCATAGATCTCATCCTCCACATTATTTAGCCGATATAAAAGCACAAAACAAATTCTCTTTGTGATGATGCTTTGCGGGAGATGCGCTGAACTCCGTCTCAGAAGCACGACCGCTGTAAAACTCGTTCTTTTCCTCAAGTGCTCTTTTATCTTCCCCTTTGATCAGTGACTATTTTCCCCCGTCTTTCATCCTTGGACTATGATATTGTTCACCGCAGCGAAGGCCATTACACACTTCTGTTGCTGTCTGTTACTTCACGCACACAGCCGCGTCCGTGCACTCGTCTTTGTCTGAGCACCTTCTCGTGTTACAGGCGTGACCTGGATTTTGACCCCGCAACCTTCAAACGCAATTTCTCCGTTAAGGAGCCTGAATAATACATGAATCTGTCCGATCGTTATTGAGAGCGATGACATGACATTGACCTTCACCATCAGATAACACTGCTATCCTTCCATTTTGTTTCAATTAAATAAGATTTTCTTGTGTTTATAGCTCTACAAAGAGATTGAGATTTGCCCCAAAGCTACCAAGGTGATCCGGTTTGACAAAGCCGAGTCCTGCACCATTGGATACGGTATGCTTGTTTTTTGCAATAACCCTATTTGACTCAGATAGACTGAGAGCCTGTGATTCTATATCAAATTGATTAAGTGATGGACTTTACTGAGTCATGCTTCGTTAGAGAATAAAGGGAACAACCCAGTTATAGTGCATTTTGTCTTTAAGTGGATCTAATCGCTCAGTAGTTAATGCTGCAGCGGTGCCGTCAAATTGAGATGTTTCAAAAAGAACTGAAAGAATTCCTAATCTCTCTCTGTCCAATATCTTCTTCTCTAGGTTTCTCTGTGGCAGTTATAGATGAGGAGGGAACGCAGCAGCTTCACATCACTGAAGTGAAAGCAGGGGGACTGGCCTCAGCTAAAGGTACACTAGACACGTTTTTTTCTATTAATGGTGAAAAATGAAAATCGAATACAAGTACCAAAGATGAGTCTGAATGCAGCAGCAGAGGTGATGATTGGAAAGTTGGTTGAATATTTCATATATCTTTGTTGGGATGACTATGCAACAAAAAAAATCACCTGACCTGAGATACACCTGATCCCACCTGGTCTTATCCATGCATGTTTGGCTACAACAGCTACAACATTTCGGAGGAGGCAGCTGCCTGCTGGCTTAAAACAGAGCAGTGGAGCAATTAATAAGACACACCTGTTCTAAAATCAGCATAAACTTAGAAATGGGGACCATAGAGAGGCCGTTCAAAGCCAAACCTCAAATATCTCCACATGGTCGGAACCCAAAATCATAAAGTGGAAAATAAAATCTAAGCAGAAAAACATCTGGGTGCCTGCAGGAATACGTTTAAAAAGCCTGTTTTATCCACCCTCTACTTGCTTTTATTTATCCAGAAAATGGCATGCATTGCCAAAATATTACATAAAATCAAAGACCAAGAAGACAGCATCTGAGCAGAGGTTTGAATTTACTTGTTTTTCCTTTGTCTGTGTCTGACTGCTGTTCAAACTGCAGGGTCTGGAGATCAACCCCCAACTCTGTGGTCCCCATCATTTAGCGGCGCCAGAGCGACTTAATAGGCATCAGATGCACACGGCCGTTCTGTAGATACAATGCTAATGTATAGAAAATAACATGCCCCACGCTTATGCTCCAGGGTCAAAACGAAGTTATTCAAGTGTGAGATTGTGTCCTCCAGTGCATTGGTAATCTAAAAGCTGCTAGCTTTGCAAGCTGCCAGTAGCCAGGGGATACAGCTGTACTGACTCTTTACATACATAAACATGTAGAGACAATAAACGCTTGTGGCATCCCGACAACATAATGCATATTTTTCTAGAATTTTACATTATATTTTGCTGAATCAAAGAAAGAAGTATGTCAGGCACAACATAAGTAGGTCTGGGTGTACGCTGGGATGATGCCATGCGTGTACGTTACTCAAAGTGAGGACAATGAATGGCGAGTGAAAGAGATCACGCTTCACTTTCTGCAGAGTATTATGGAGAAATCAGGCCAGTACTGGGCAAGAAGCCCCAAAGGGTATTTCCCCTATTTCTTTTTCCTCTCTCAACGTAATTCCTCCTCCCCCTCCCCCATAAAAGCACACATACATGCAACAAACGGAGCCGAGCACGGTCATACACAGCAGTTTATTGCCAGAGGGGTTATCTCCAATAAAGATTCTACTACAGCTGACATTTCACATCCAGGACAACTAGGTCATAACTTAGGGCTATAGATGTGTGACGTGTGTGCCTTTATGTCTCTGTTCAGTGTATTATAAAAGCCATAGGGATTGTCTGCCGCTTCTATATAAAGTCTGTCTGAATGGCTACAATAAGGACAACGAGGAAACTTGTCTGTGCGTGTGTGTGTGTGTGTGTGGTCGTGTGTGACTGTGTTAACAAGATCAAAACCTCATTGTTTTGCTTAATTCTGCAGTGGCAGGTGATATCGCTGTCTGAAACAGCTGTCACAATCAATCAGGGTTGTCAGGTGAGGTTGGCTGCTAACTGGCTGGTTGATTCTCAATCAGGTGCACAGGTGGTGGAGAGGAGCGAGCGAGGAGAGCAAACTCAGACCGAAGCTGCTTTCTAAGAAAATTCATATATACCACATAGACAATATGCATGCCATCAGGGCAGGAGCAGACACACATTGCACCCACCTTCTTACACCAATCCAGTCTTGTTAGATTAGTATTTGCCTCAAGCGAACAAACATGAAAGGATGCTATTTGAATGCATTGAAACACATTAGAGTCCCAACATGTCTGATTAGGGCTGCTTCCGATGATTCAACTCTTTTAATTTGATGCATTTCTCTCCTAAATCCTGCAACCTCAATGACGCTTCATCATTTAATGAGACACCCATACAAGCCTTGTTTTGTGCCTTCTTTTTTTTCTGCCAGGTTTGAAAGCAGGGGATGAGATCCTGTTGCTGAATGGTAAACCTGCGGCAGCCCTCCAGATGGATGATATGAGGTCTGCTTTTGTAAACCAAGCGTTGACCTTGAGCATCAGCACCCTGCCTCAGCTAGACTCCCTGTTGCTGTGCACTCTTCCACCCCGGCGCTCAGACGGGGAGCAGAACCCAGCCACAGACATCTTCTCCCAGAGCCAAGGTGAGGCCTCTCTTTGAGAGTATGCAGTGACGGTATGAGTTATTTCTGTTTTGAACAGTCGCAAGTTTCAACAAACTGAATCGTTATGCACACTGATAATGAGCGTATATATAACTTGGCAACATGATGGAAAGAAGTGAAATATTTGAACAAAAAAACCCTTTTCTATTTATATTCCACAGTTCTTCTTTTGTGTCCCATTTTAGTTTGCACTCACTTTGCCTGTGTCGCACACTCATACACCCTCTAAACCTTCCACATTTATGAGGCCAAACAGGCACAATGCAGATGGTGATGTGTCTGTTTAAGCAGAGGGTGAATAGGACAATCTACTAATTATGCATGGATGCTGTCTGCAGGCCGCCGCCAGCTTTCCTCTGACCTGCTCCTTTTTATCTGCGCAAGGGCGCTATTTGTATTCCTTTTATAAATTGGAGCTCGCAGTTCAGAGGATGACATTGTTCGTGCAGGGAGTCGGAGCATTATGAATATTAATAAGAAATCTTCCAAGAGTGCGGAGCTGTCACTGTGTAGGATACGCCATATGCGAGGGGTCAGAAGGAGAGTAAACAAAGCAACCCGGTGGAGGTTATTGTTGATGATTAAGAGTAGTAAGCCTGCCACAGAGAGAACTCATTTACTTTGAGACTTTCCACATGCGTATAAAATAATACTGACGGTTTTACTCCCGTCATTCTCACCAGAACTCCCAATAAACACAAGATGGAGCCCCTACTGGTCCCGGCTGGTAAAGTCTGTTAATCATGATGGAAGGTTGAGAAAGCCCTGTTTTGAAGGAGAGAAGAGTCGCTCTACTTACAAATTAGCATTTCAAAACAGAGATGTACTGCGCATGAATCAAGACATAAAAACACACACACTCAAAGGAGAGAGCGTCTATTCAAGTAGGATTAATTGAGACAATGTGTATTTTGTAAAATGGACACAGTGTACCTCCTGCAGAGTTTAATCTTGCTCCACACTGAGCCTTGACTTTGCCTCTCTCTGTAGAGGACATCCTGGATGAGGTGTCGGGGTTGACGGTAGAGAGCCCAGATGCAAGTTTTTCGGACAGACCTCGGCTGATCTCGCAGGATACGGCAGATCACCAGGAAGACAAGATGTGTGCAGCGGCTGGACATAAGGTAGGATATGACACCTTCTTTGACTTTATGTGTGCAGCTATGAAACATACGCAGACATGCAACACAGCTGGAGATTGAAAGTCTAGTTATACAAAGCATGGGAGGATCATACACACCCCAGATAAAGATAAAGACCAGCAGCTGTGGTATCAGTTGGTATCAGGTGTTTGAAGTTGCAGATGAGCTGCGTTGTTGTGATGCCATCATTCAGCCAGACATGGTCATGTTTACAAAATGTTGTGGAGAGGTGTCCCATGGGCCAAGGATGTATATACAGATAATGGAAAACATCATCTCCCTAGTGTTGGTGGAGGTCTGCAAGTACCATTCTATTTCCATCAATTAATAAGCCAACAAATCCTACGTACCTGAATGCATCATTGGGCTTGTTTTCCACCATGTCAAGTGTTGTTGTTTTTTGTGACTCATCACCAAAAAAATAGATTTTCAGAAGCCTTATCTCATGTGGTACCGCTGACATTCACACAAAGGTCAGCTGTGATATAAGAGGAGTTCCAGAGGTTTGTACTGTAGAATCTAAGACAATGAGCATTGTAGCTGTCAGGTGTCGTCCCCTGGTGGCCAAACACCTAACTGCGACTCTTTCTGTTGGTTTGGTTCACCAAACTCTACACACAACCTGTCCACACCATTTCATACACATAATAGTACACAATTCATGTCTCCTTTAAAAAATCTATGAACGTTTTCATTGAGCGATACAATTGAGACGAGACATCTTTGGCGCAACAGACACTATTAACAGGCGGATGAGAAATATGGGAAATCTACTATAGGGGTTACCTGGGCAACCAGGGGCGTGAATGTCCACAAGCGACAAAGTTAAGAGCAAAGGGCATTTCAGCAATTTCTTGCTTGGATCAGGGAGATGGAAGACAGACAGGTGATTGGAAGACTGTGTGAACGGCATCACTTTGTAATTAAGATAATGTCTGCTCTGATCAGGGTCGGCGCAGTGATTGCTGGGACACGTTGTGTGCCAGCAGGTCGCTCTTGGATATGGTTGTCGCTTCCATTACCATGGTAATGGCTGATAACCAGTAACCATTGGAAACATTTTTTTGCACTCGTCTGTCGAAAGCTCAGGCATGAACAAAAGACGAGGAATGGGACGGCGCTGTGTTCAGTTTTGGATGTGTGTCAGTGAGCTCGAGTCTCGACAGAGGACTAATGGGTGAGGTCAGAGCTGGCTCCAGTTGAGACTCCTGTTGGACAGTGGTGCTTCTGTGACTCCAATGTGCCATTATTAGTTGGAAGGAAAGTATGATAGATGAGAGAAATACGCACTGATATGGTTGCCAGACTGGCCTCAATAGGACCGATGGGTCTGCTTAAGTCTCTTTCATTGCTCTTGATGTGAGGAATCATTCAACCATTCTAACAGTTTGTTCGCACCAAGTCCATAATTAACATTTAAAGGACAGGACATATTTTCAGCTCATAGCAATATTATGTGGAAGTAAAAAGCCATTCAAATCTATTCTACTTCACAGAAGGAAAGTGGTTCAATCCAACTAAGAAACACTGACAAAGGTTATAAAGGAGAGCAGTTTTTTGGCCAATGTAAAATAGATACGATTGCTCCCCGTTGGAGACGAACGCGACAGCTTCACATGGTCCTTTAAAGGTGCAATTTATAGCCATCTGCCATATCTGAAAAAGCTAATGCTTCATATTTCAAAATCCAAGCAATAGGGGGTGATATATCAACCAAAACATCAAATGCTAACTTCCTTAGCACAGTGGGACAAACTCTGTTTACCATTCTATCAATCTATATATAACACACTATCACTAAGCTTTGGGTAGTGACTGAAAGAGTGAGATTGAATAGTTTCCTCTGTAGGGCTGCTGCTCTGTCACGCTGCTAAAAGTATAAAACTTCACCCTCTCCTCTGCCTTGTTTTCTCCCTTTTATTGGATTTATGTCTTATATTTATACCCACAACTCAGATCAAAGAAGGAAGGACAACTGTTTTTTTCATGTCCTTCTGATCGCCCTGCCTCATCTGCCATACTTTCTGTTTTTCATGGTGTTCTTTCAACCCCCCTCCTTGTCGGTCCCTGCATTTACCTTCAAACTTCTTGTACTTCTTCGACCTCCTCCTGCTCCCTAACTCCCTGCTGCTTATTAGCATAAACAACATGAGGCTGCTGTTGGCTCTCAAACAACAGCTCTGACCTTAGCCTGAAGCATTTGGATGCTCCCTCTGTCAACAATGACGATCCAAACCCATCAAATCCCTGTGCAAAAAACATCTAAATTCTCTTTAAAAAAAATTTGCTTGCCCTTCTATTGTTCACAATCCCACTTTTGTTTCCCCCCCTCTGCTGTCTGGAACGGATCCGAAGTGCCGAGGCTCATGTCTTACCTCATTTCACCCAGTGCCTGCAGTCACATGGTGGCAAGACTGAGGAAAAAGAGGGACCATTTTAATTATCCCCACATTCTAATTACTTCATTCTCCACAGTGTTTCACATCATTTAGGGGAGATAAATGAGTGTCTGGCTTTGCCGGAGGAAACTGGGAGCTTCATTATTTTAGACAAAGCACAGCGCCACCTCCTCAACACGATAAACCAACCAGAGAATAAAACTGTGATTGCTTGGGATAACAGCAATAATGGAGATGACGTTGATTGCTAGTGCTCTCTAAGGTGTAGTCAGTCTAATTTACGGCTCTATAATTTTGGCTTAGGGGCAATTGAAATGAGAATTGCATTATTCAGTGTGCAGGGGCCAGTTTTCACCTCATGGCGTAGCCTAATTCTGGTAAAAAAAAAAAAATCTCCTGGAAAGCTGTACATGTGTTTAAATGCACTAACTGACTACTTTATAATACCTCAGTGCCGTTCTCTATAATTTACTCTTAAATCTTCATTCAGTTGTCACTGCCCTCCAATCGGGCCTGACAGCTTTGTTTTATTTACTGTAATGTCACAGTCTCTCCACTGGAGGGCGCACTGTGTTAATTGATAAAAAAAAATGTTTCTCTTGCTGAGCAGTCAGCCGACAACAGATCTGATGCAAGAATGATAAACCAATAGATCTCAACCGTCTCACTTTAATATTGCTGGATAGTAAGTACTGTTTTAGGGATTGACAAAACAAAAAAAGCCTTGTTTCTTTATAATCATAATTTCCAGAGGATTTAGAAGAAGCTACTTGTGTGTGAATGTGCTGTTTCAAATTCCAAATTGTCATGGATGGATCTGGGAAAAACCTCGTGTCATAACATAATCATCCTTTTGCTTCAGATTAAATGATTAAAGTCTCTCTCTCTCGCTGCCATGGCTTATATCCCATCATTCCTCATAGGGATTTATGGATTTGCATGTTTCCCTTATTTCAGATGAAGCTGAACTTTAAGACTCTCTCTCTCCAACCCCCGCCTCCTTTGAGTTTACTGGCATTGGCACTCCTGTTCTTCTTCAGAAAGCATGCTTGACTCGTGCAGTGATGTGAATCACAACATGTTTACTCATCAAAGTGAAATACATAACTTATGTATAGATGGGTGTGTTTGCCAATTGTGTGTGTATGTGTAATCCCAGTGCATGCTTTCAGCTGGTGGGTGTGGAGGCAGGTTTGCACTTGCCTCCATGCTCCTCCCTCCCTCATGCTGTACTTGTTTCTCTCTGTCTCTCTGCTGAAGGGTGGGTACATGTTGTAAAAAGGTAAAGATATGTCCCTGCATGTATTGGACTTCCTAGAGAACAGGTACTGCTGCCGGGGCTCTCCTTGATTCCTACTTTTAATCTTTTATAAACTCTTTACTTGGCTCTTATATGAGGTGTAAATGGTATGCATTGCATATGTCTGCATGTGCACATGCAGGAAATGTTCATGTATGTCAACTGGTGTCCGCTTAGTGGAATGTTAACAGCTGTAGCAGTCTTTTCTTATCTCCGCTCGCTTTTACTTCTGCATTTGTGTGCAATGTTTTCTCTCTTCAGGTATTTAAAACTCTTGATAGGATCATCAGGTGATATTTACAAGCTGTGCAGGTTAGGATTGAAGCAGATACTGCGTGTGTGTGAGAACTAGAATCTCCAGTCTGACAAATACCATTACAAAATGTTTTTTAGTTTCTGTGACTTCCAGCACGAGATGTTTGGCATTTTGGAAGAGAGCGAGCGGGGGTATAATGTTTACCTTTTGGTTCTACAAGGTTGCTTTTCTGATTTGCGTTGGCGTCCCCCTGAGCTGCAATGAGTGAGAGAGAGAGAGAGACGCCAGATGCCTATTGTATTTTCCGGTTGGAGTGTTTTGCTCTCACCACCCACTGCTTCCTCTCCTCCCTCCTTTCTCCCCCCCTTCTTTTCTTCCTTCTCTCATGGGGATACGATGTTTGATCTTGATATTTCATGTTGCTTTCTACTCTGCTGCCGCTCTCAAACACCTGGATAGAAGAGTGAGTCAGGCAGCAAGGACAGCTACAGACAGCCAGTGGGAGCCGGGAGATGAATAGGGAGTGTACAGAGGCAGTCGGGATGGAGGGACTGATTGGATAGACGCTGTGTGGGATAAGGTGACATGACTGTCCTCCTCATTCTGCTCTTTCAGCTGCAACAGTAATGATTTTCACCGGTTTAAATGATGAATAGCAGGCATTTCCTTTAAGACTTTTTTGATACATCCTGTACAGCAAATCAGTAAATGCAGTTTGAGAGAAGATTTAAAAAGCCTTGTAGCGCTGAGTGGCATGGAGCAATGGAAACTACCTGGACTGGAACAGCAGGAAAACTAACGGACACTCAACTTCTCACTCAACTCTGTTTGACCCGCCAGCATGTCAGCTTTTAGGAGAGGCAGGAACAGCAAACGCTCGACTGACTCCATCTATGATGTGTTACAGCTGGTGAGCCGTCATTCTGTTGTGTGTGTGCGTGTGTGTGCGTGTGTCCGTAAATGCTGTGTTGTGTAAATGGTCCTGCTGATTTCACTGATTCAGCCATAGTGTCCAGGGTAGAGTTTAAGTTCCCAGCAGTATCATCTATCAAGATTTGTCTGATTACACTTTTTTATGACATGAACTATGTTGAGACGCTGTATAACATCCTCAAACATGATGCAACATGTTTACAACAAATTGGCATGTGTCATCTGTTATCACTCGGATGTTTAGATATATAAATGATGCATTTAATGGCATTAAGGCATTGCTAATCTTTTATACGTGAAGCTTTAAAGCTACGCTCCTAAATTAGTGGTGGTGGTAAAGCATCATGTAGTCACCATCCTCAGCCTGCTTCTCTATCTCCATCTCCCGCTGTCATCTGTCTCAGCTCCATCTGTCAATTGGCTGCCACTAATTCCTCAGGCTGTCAAGGGCAGGACCTTGTTTACGAGTGGCAAAGATGTCAATGATCGCAGTGTGGGTCGTTTCAGTTTGCATGATTCTTTTGCATATTTTCATATAAACCACAAAATCCAATTTGGTTTATTTGGCTGACTGACTTGTGTCTAGTTACCAAGAACACACGTTCTTCAGTTGGTGCAACAGGAATAACTGGCTGTCAGAGGGGAACACAATGCAGCCTGCATACATTTTAACATGTTGTTTAGTTTTTGCATCATGACGAATTGTAATCCTGCTTCCTGTTTTTCTGAGGTTCTCAGTCTAGCGTATCTTGATCAATAGCACAATTATCATAAACCTGTCTGCCAAGCTCTGTGTTTGTGTTTATGTGTGTGTGTGTGTGCATGTTTGGACCCAGCCGTGGTGGGAAGCTGGTTTGAATACCACAATGGAACATTAGGTTTGTCATTGCTGCAGCACCAGAGGAGACAAACCATGAAATCAACAAAGACAAGCCTGTCACCGGCTGAGCATCAGGCAGTAGAAGTGTGCCGTAGCAGATTACAGTAAATAACAACCAGCCCCACACAGATGAGGGATGTTTGTGATGCACACTTTTGCAAAAATCCTTTCACAAACAACATCATGGTTGGATTGCTCCTGTTTGTTGTTTTGTGTCTCGCATCATCTGATCACTTTCATGCAACAGTTTGCCAGCAATGACTCAATGACTCCTGAGTCCACACTGTACTGGTTTGTGAGTGTACTTAGTTTGAAAGAAGCCATTGTCTTTGCCTTATTAAATCATATGACTCATTTCTTTAACTGTCTCTGATTGCCAGTTTCTCTCAGGTTTAGGATTGTGTGGAGTTTTCTCAAGGCGGGAGTGTGCGTGTCTGATTTTCTCATTAATTAACGTGTGTGGGTGCTGAGCTCATTCATTCCCAACACATCAGAGATTCTTTTTCTATTTGTCACTCCCCCTGACTTAATAGCTGCTATATCTTCCCTCCGAGTCCTAGAAACCCCAGATTCACCAATATTTGACATTAATCTAGTTATATTTGATCATAGGAGGTGAGTTATTGGCCTGTATTGGCAAATCTTCTCAAGATTAGCTGCTGACACATCCGGCCCCTTCACTCTCCTCCGTCATTTCCTTTCATTTTTCTGTCTTTCAAGTGCCCACACACTGTTGTACTCACATTTACAGCCTTGGGCCTCAGAGAGAAACAGTCGGATGTGGAACCTTTTGACCCGAACTATATAGGCTTCTTTGTTGGTTCCAGTGTGCAATTCTTACACTGATGATCCACTAAGAAATTTGTATGATGATAAATGTGATTTTTCTTTCCGGAGGTTCCAAACAACCACCGACTAATCATTGAATTGTAGCATCATGTCAGCTAATATTTAGTTCTGATCCCTGATTCCAGGGTTGAGGGTTGGTGTTCTTCTCTCTTGTTGTGGTCTTATTTGCCACTTAGAAATGAGGTCACCAAATTCAGGTGGACTGATGGTTCTTAACAGTTGGATGTGATTTCTGATGTGTGGAGTATGAAACTCTCCGTTTCTCTGTCTCCTTCCGCACAGAGCACGGAGCAGGTCACCGCTTTCTGCCGCAGTCTCCATGACATGAATCCCCTGGAGTGCCCCATGTCATCCTCCTCGTCTTCGTCTTCGTCGTCCCTGTCTCCGAGCCCTGTGTCAGCCTTACCGCCCACAGCAGGCACTGCGACACAAAGGCAGCTCTCCCACGCAGACAAACTCCGCAAGGTCATCAACGAACTGGTGGAGACGGAGAAAACCTACGTGAAAGTCAGTACAAGCTCTCTGGAGAGTGTTTGTCTCCTTCAAAAACAAGAACAAATCTTTTCCTGCTTCAATGTCTGAATCCGTTAGATAAAAGACATCCGGTCCCATGACTGTCTACACTCATATAGATATTGTTTTTTGAATTACCAAACCATTAAAATAGGCATGCAGCGTGTTTATATGCTCATACCTGACAACTGATTTCATTTCCTCTTCCTGGTTCCTCTATAAACATCAATCACAGTCTATTCTTTTGTCATTTCAGGACCTGAGCTGCCTAATAGAGTGCTACTTGACACCTTTGCAGAAAGAAAGCTTCCTCACACAGGATGAGGTACTTTATATAGAATAAAAACTGCACATGGATTGTTACAGACGCATATCGAGAGTGCTCTGAAACGATGGTTTGTGCGTTACAGCTGGACGTTTTGTTTGGGAACCTCGGGGAGATGGTGGAGTTCCAGGTGGAGTTTCTCCGGACGCTTGAGGACGGGATCAGACTGGTTCCAGATCTGGAGAGACTAGAAAGGGTGGAGCAATTCAAGGTGAGGAAAGGCTGGTTTTATGAACGTTGATTTTTATATTTTTTAAAAAAGATTTTCAGTATTGTTTTGATGAGTGAGCTGTAAGATGCAGACATCAGTATCTGAGTAAGTGATTGATTTCTCTTCCTGGTGTGACCACCATGGCTAAACAGAGGATGAAACTCGTCATTAACATTGCTTTTAAAGGGTCATGACAAGTGGAAACATTTGCTTATCTGCCAATGTCTGACTGTCTACAGAAAGTGCTGTTCTCCTTGGGTGGTTCATTCCTGTATTATGCCGATCGCTTCAAGATCTATAGCGCCTTCTGCGCCAGCCACACCAAGGTCCCGAAGGTCCTGGCTAAAGGTAAAGCCATGCAGATATTGAGTGATGCTGAACACATTTACTCATCTGAGTTCATTGCTACCTACCGTCAGTGGTGTGTCACGACTGGAGTGCTGGTTTAGAAAAAACGAATGCCACAATCATGAACACACCCTCATATTTCTGCTCCTCTAGCAAAAACCGACCCAGATTTTAAGGCGTTCCTAGCTGAGAGGAACCCCAGACAACAACATTCATCCACTCTGGAGTCCTACCTGATCAAACCCATCCAGAGGGTCCTGAAGTACCCGCTGCTGCTAAGGGAGCTCTACTCTCTCACCGACCCCGACAGCGAGGAACACTACCACCTGGATGGTAAACAAAACAGGCTTGTTACTCTTCAATGTACTGTGATGCTAATCTGCCATAAAATGCTAACGTAGCTGTACTCCAGCCCCGATTGAACTCAAATGAGGATACAAGGGATTAAAGTGATGATTTGATGACAAATGTTTTGTGATATTCAGTTGCAATGAAGGCCATGAACAAAGTTGCAAGTCACATCAACGAGATGCAAAAGCTTCACGAGGAGTACGGAGCTGTTTTCGACCAGCTCATCAATGAACAGACTGCAGATAAAAAAGAGGTCAGCATGATCATCCTCATTTTCTTAAAGGTATTGTGGAGCCAATGTATTGTACATTAAATTCACGCTGTTTTTATCAATTGTTCATCGAAGGTGGCCGACCTCTCGATGGGGGATCTCTTGCTACATTCCACTGTGATGTGGATCAACCCTCCAGCCTCTTTGGTCAAAAGCAAAAAGGACCCAGATTTGGCTGCTTTTGGTGAGGATTAGTGAGGATTTTAGACCGCATTGTGGAGACTCATGTTGTAGAAATAATACGATTGTAAACTTGGCTACCTAAACAAGAGGATAGAAACCTTTTTAAAATAGTTAATACCAGACTGAATAGCATCATTCTTCCAACACTCTGGCAAACGTTGGTTGGAAAGAACGAGATCTCGGATACAAGCAGCCAAAATGAGTTCCCTCCATAGCTCGGCTGGCCTGTCACATGTTTTATAACATATATAGCTAGAGCTCTGTAGACAGACTGGTAGTTATATACTATAACTCCAGGTTCTAGGAGTATATGTGCTGTTCAGTCTATTGTGACTCAGTGTTGCCTCTTGAGGAACAACACGGTATTGCGAGACAAGGCGGGCCAGTGCTAGCTTGTTCAGGTGTTTACAAATGATCCCCTCATTTAAAAATGTAGCAACATGCCACACAATCAAATGCAACATTCCACCATAACATACTACCCTAATGATATTTCTCAGTGCTGTATTGCAACGAAAGAAAAATCAGAATTTTCTTCTAGATTTTTGTCCCAATATTCAAAAAACATGATGTAATGCATTTTTATATTCAGGATTGGTCAAAACATAAGCCAGCTTTGGAAAGCCTATCCTAGCTGCAGGATTTCAGTTATGCAGATAATTTAAAAAAAAACACTAAGAGTGGGAGGATTTGTTGTAGATATATAACCTAGTTTACCAAAATCTTCCCATTATATATTATTTTGTATATCTTCTTGTTCTATAAAAGGAAAAGAGAAAAGCTCCTATTTACATTTTTTAACACTTTCAGACACTTTTTTCCACTTTATATTGTCATGCAATATATATAATTGTGCTCCTGAGTGCAAGTTCACATAGTAAAGACATAGACTTGGTAAAAGGAAAACCTAGTTGGGTATATTGCATGATGCCATCCTTACATTAAAGGGATCTCATGATATCCTCCCACACCCAGAAGTGCCCACTGCCTTTTAAAATTTTTACTCAACTTGGGAATTAATATTACATCATCATGTAGAAGGGCTTTCCCCTGGCAAGGCGATGGTGAAAGGATGTGGTCGCTCTCTACATGCGATGTCGTGACTCCGGTCCATTTTCATCTGTGCTGCTCATGTCAATACTTTAAGACACAGTATACATCCTTTGACATAGTGCATCAAACAGATTGGAGCAAGTTGACGGTGACGTGTCGTTTTTTTATATATTTGATGAATGAATGCTCTTCCTAATCTCTCATCTCTCTCCTCCTCTCTCCCCCCAATGTCATTTAGTGTTCAAAACAGGAGTGGTGTTTGTGTACAAAGACTGCTCCAAGCAGAGGAAAAAAATCGTAAGTTCACTTTTCCGTTTTTCTGTTAATTAATTCCAGTCTAAGATAGCCTGTTGGAGGATGCACTGTGCTGATTTGGGCTCTGGGTTTCCACTTAAGTGCTTTTTTTAATGGCTTTTTAATCTTGGAGGAGATCACAGAGATCAAGTCTCTTCTATAATGGGATATTAGTTAGCGAGTGAATGAGACAGTTACTGACAGTTTAGTAGACTGAAGACACTGTCAGAGCGGTACAGTACAGACAAGTGTGTCTGTCTCAGCACTCCTGTGCTCTCTGCTGTCATGTTGATGTACTGCAGCACTTCTGTACTTTGCATACAAACCTGTGTCCTCTTTTTCAGGGAGCGTCTCACCGTGCGTCCGTGAGTGATGACAAGGATCCTTTCCGATTCCGTCACATGATCGCAACAGAGTCTTTGCAAGTCCGTGCCCTTGCAAGTACGTCAATTTAGAAAGAGTAGCTTGCTACTTATTTTCTTCCATTACTATTATTAGGGGTCACTGGGGGTGGAATCTTACTTACCAATTATCAGTCCATTACTTCTTCCGCTTGCTTGTGGGTTTATTTGGAAAGGTCTGCACCAGAACCTGAGCAGATGACGTGTATTGTCAAACTTCCTCTGAAAACATTGGAATTAGCTGGTCATTAATATGTATTAGGCAAGAGTTGACATTTTTACAAAAAGCTTTTTAAGGCACAATGTGGGACTTTAAATAGTCTTGCCAAGAGAGCACAGACCTGGAAATGGCTATTGTCACTCAGCCAGATGTCTCCGTAATGAATGCCTGTTCAGTGGAACATTTATGAAGAGATGTTGGACTTCAGCACGAGCTACAGATCGATCTTAATAGTTGTATAAATGTATTGCAGCTCCTTATGTGAGAGTTTAAACAATGAGCCAAAATCTAAATCAAAAGTCTTTGTAATTTACTTGTAATATATCTTGTCTTTAGTATCGTTCCCGCCTCTTCCCTATAGATTTACACATTGTTTAAACGTGCTCATGAGCCGTTATCAATTATGAATTCTCATTGCCCAATAAAACCTGCCAGAGGTTTCAGAGGCTCTGCAGTACAGTCTGTGTCGTTGCTGTTCTCTCCCACATAATATAAATTATTGCCGTCATAAACAAAATCGATAAATGCCAACAATTAAATCTGCAGACGGTCTTCATCACCTCCCATCTCCTGCCTTAAATCACCCACTGGAAATTCAGTTCAAGTGTGATTGTTTATCCACCTAATGGCTGTGGAAAGTGGAAAGAGATCGATAACAGAAATTAACTGAAGGCTTTTATGCATATCATAACTTTGTCCCTGCCTCCGTCCCTTCTCAGACTCTGAGGGTACCTCTGTGTGTGAGATAGTGCACACAAGGTCCGAATCGGAGGGAAGACCAGAGAGAACCTTCCAGTTGTGCTGCAGGTGTGTTTTTTTTCTTCTTTTTTACAAAACTTTCATATACATCATAAACAATAGACCATTTAAGTTCCTGTTTTTATCCAATTCAGGTCTCCAGAAAGTAAGAAGGACCTCCTGAAAGCGGTCCACTCCATCCTTAGGGAAAAGCAGCGCCGGCAGATGCTCAAAACAGAATCTCTGCCACCCAACCAGCAGTACATCCCATTTGGGGGCAAACGCCTATGCGCCCTGAAAGGGGCGCGACCAGCCATGAACAGAGCAGGTGACGAACCTACATTATATGTTATAGCTCATAGGAACCTTGGAAGACTTGCTATTTACTATATTCTAACTACTTTTATCTCAACTTGCCTGTCTAGCTTCAGCTCCATCTCGAACGTTGGCTCGCAGGAAGCTGGTGAAGAACCGCATCACCATCGATACGGACCTGGTTTTCCATGGCAACAACAATAGCAATGATTCCGAAACCTCCCACCAGTCTGCCTACCCTCCCAACTACTCGCAGACATCCCGGCATGCCACTCTACCATCCCACAAACGTCAAGGAGAGGACACAGACCGCTGGGTGGAAGAGCAGTTTGATCTGGGTCGCTATGAAGACCATGGGGAAGGCATCGGCGTGGGGCAGGTGAAGGAGACGGACATATTGAGCGACGACGACGAGTACTGCAAGTCTGTCCGAGCTGCGCTTGCAGAGCCCGCTGACCTACAGGGGAAGATGGACGGACTCCACCTGCATGGAGATATGAGGAGCCACAACCTGAATAGACGAGTAGAAACTGAGAGTGAGATCATCCAGAGTGGGATGCAGGAGGGGTTAGGTGATCGAACAACGCCTGCGGATGATTCAGGGTCTGTAGACTCTGTAACCCCCTGTGGTGTCTCTATGTCCCGCTGTGCAACCCCAACTCTAAAGCTTGCGCCTTTGAAGCAATGTGCTGTGGAGGGGGCCTCAAACAAGGACCATGACGTTATTTGGGTGCGGAGGGACGACTTTGCTAATGGATGCAACAGTGACGTCTTCTGATGGGAATAATAGACCGATGGAAGGAGACAAATTCTTTCACTTTTAACGTAGTGCAAGAAAATCGAGGACATACTGAATACAAGCTTTAATTCGAATTTGGAGAACATTTTTAAAGAAGGTATTAACCTACACCAGTCCTCCCTATATCTACATACACATCCTCCTTTCCGTCTCTCCTGCATCTCCCCTGTTCTGACAATCCTGAGACGGTCAACGTACTGAACTCTTTCCCGATGACTCTGTTGACACCTCGAGATCCTTGTTGCAGTCTGCTTATATTGTACCAGGAAAGAACACTGTTTCCATCATACATTCAGGCATTACACACAGCGGGCTTGTATGTGAACCTATGAACTAGACGGCACTGCATGTACACGCTAGTAAACACACAAATGTGTATAGTGCAGGAACATGTAGTACAGAGAGGCAGCTGCTGTACAATGCACACAAGACACTCGATTGGCAATTTGATAGGTACACCCCAAAACTCGTGCAGTATGATGCAACAGTTAATCCTCACTTCAAGGATGGTGTTTTATTTTGGAGGCTGACATTTTCAGTGCTGTTGAACTGTTCTGTTTTACTGAGAGATGTCCCTTTTTAATATTTTGTCTATCCCATTTATATGAACCCAGGGTAAGGGACACTTGTCAGTATAACCCAATACAGTCGTTTTATCGTGGTGTACCTAATTAATTGGCAGTTGATGCTGAAGAGACGTCGTCGCTGAACTGTGACCTTCTGGCCAAAAATGTCTATTTTTCAACACAGGACTTTGGGTGTTCTATTTTTCTGATCAGAAACTGTGTTTGTATTTTAGCACTCAAGGGCTGTGTGTTGCTGAATTTTTCTTCAGGGGCTTTTGGCTTAATGACTGCTGTGTAAGAGATGATGAGATCCAACTAGCTTTATTGTGCTTTTATTGTTTTAACTTAATATCTGCTGCACATCGGTGTATAGGTACGGGAGTACAATACAGTGCCGTTAACCTCTTGTTATAAAAATGCTTTGAAGCTCACTTTTGTTTCCTATGATATCTTTTTAAAAGATAGTTTGGACAACAGTCTACCTATTCTTTATTGCCTTTTTACTGTAATTAATGTTTACACCGCATACAGCTGCCCAGTATTACAAACCACCCTTTGTGTGTTTGGTGCCAGAAACAGGCCTATGAGAGTCAAAGTTTGTGCCCTTCACACGAATGTCTTGAATTCTGTTGTTCAAAACCATTGCATTATTCTGGTGGTAACTTCCATTGTAGGTCATTACTATACTGCACCCTCTTAACCCCAAAGGTCACCTTTCATGCTCCATGTCTGTGACAAATAGCAGACAGAATATATCCAACAACAATCCTGTTTTACTTGAATTTTCTTTCCTTTTTTTTGATGAGGGTATTGGACAGAGCCTGCTAGTGACTGTACTGTAACTCAGAGGAAAAGACCAATAATGCAGTTGGCCTGTCAACATCTTTTTCTGCTTTCTCCGGCTCCTATTACATGTCAAGCAGCATCACAACCACAAAGAAGCTGACTGAGGCACATTATTTGCCATCATTTCTTTCCACCTCACCCTTCTTGCATTTCCTCAGCTGTACACCAGACTGTGCTGTTTCACTATATGTCATCACAGCAGCACGCTGATCTACATGTGCACCTTAATGGATATACTGAACATGCACTTAAAATCCAACTGTGAGGGAGGAAATGTGTGAACCGCCCTGGTCTGACAAGCGAGGTGGAGGAAAATACTTTTTATTATGATGCTGGTTTCTGAGATATCGAACTGGGTGATGCTCAGTCAGGACGTTCCGACTGTGAGGTACAATCACTTGTCCTTGGAAAGAAATCCTGTGAGAGCTCCTTTGACTCTTCCCTTTGTACTTTTAAAACTGTGTTCGTACATGAAACTGTGGAGTATTATGATTTTTATGTTAAAATAAAATTTCTACATTTAGTTTTGTGTGCAAGTTATTTTCCATTTCATGAAAGTTATTCACTTGTCAAGGTTTTTCTCATGAATCCAATTTAAAAACATCAACCTCCTCACACAGGTTATTTGAAGATTACATTGTTGTGCCAAAATGAATACTAATTGGGACATTAGAACTAATTTAATTGATTACTGGACTGGATTAATGGCTCTCTGTTGTAATTAAAGTTAATTAAGTAAAGACTGTGTCCTTTAAAAACAAAAAGGGCCTTGAATTGGCTTCAAGTACCACACTGGGATGAAGGAAATTGACATATATAAAATAATCTACTTTAATCTGCATTGGAATATATTTTAATATGACTCAGTATTATTGCAGCATTGCTATGTATGATATATAAGAGACACTTTACATTTCTGCTCAGTATTCCCATCAGATGAGATGCCCAAGCTTGAGATGCCGGATGGTCATTTTCTGAGTTGATCAAATGTCTATAGGCTGTTTGTCATAGGTTGAGTTGACAGGATTTCTCGGATCACTTGGCTTCACAGACATTGTGATAAACAAAATGTAAATTTTGATGTGACTCAAAGTTTTTCCTTGAAGAAGCAAAGACCGGCCAGCCCGATGAATCTTTGACTTTTTCAAATGTCACACAAAATAACAGTATCAAATACAACCTGGGCATGGAAAATATTAAATCCAGTAGTAAATGCAAAAACAGAAATAATCATAAACAAGTTTTCACGTCTCTTAAAATCCCTTTCACATGTCCTATATGTATGTCCTATAGTTGAGATTTCTTTCAAGATTCCTGGGACAGCATTGAGAGGTCCACTGTGATGAAGACCTTGCAATGAGAGATAATCTGGCATCTGCCCTGTAACCTGAAGATTATTCTCCTCTCATCAGGACCAGTGGAAAAAAAAACACTGCCAATCCATCTGCTCCTTAATCCAAACCAAACGCAGCCAAACTAACTAGAATTAGACCACAGGGACCGTCAGTGGAAAGGAGGTCTGCTCAGTTTTATAATGATAATGATAATACTACTGCGAATGATTATGCTTATACTACTACTACTATTAATAATAATCTAAATAAACAGAAGAAGAAGAAAGCAGAACACAAGCAAATAAACATCATTGCTATTAATTCCTATTTGTTTGGTTATTTGGATTCCCATTAACTTAAAAAATACTTATGTGTATGTTCTTCATCTGATTAATTAATTCCCATGTATGAATGACGGACAGCTGTGGTCAATCTAAAACCAGAATGGTCAAATAAAATGTGAAGTTATGTAGTGTCTTTACTTTGAAAACTGTAACCGGAAGTAAAATTGTCATCCCGTCAGCTTGACCATGAAGCTTTGCGCTCTTACTCCTCCAGCTCCTGCAGGGACGCACCGCACCGTCCATAGAAATAAAAGTGGATGCGTTTTCTGTCACTGAATGTATTTTTTTTTTAGTTTTAAATACGTGACTGGAATTATGCGTTGCAGGAACATTTGATTCATGTGACTGTTGGCATTTCGTTTCTTTGATACCTCGGAGTGATGCAGGATCAAATTAGGAATCAAACTTGGGTTGCGCGCCGGAATGGCCCGCCAGGTACTTGATCGAGTGGATAGAGGGCGTTTCTTTCTGTCATGGTGTCAATACTCGCGGTGAGTTCGCCTGGAGCACTATGGAGAAAAGAGAGAGACTTTTCGTCTGTCTTCTGCTCGCGGTGCATCTGTACCTGAGCTCAGCCCAAGTCCTCAGAATCGGTAAGCGCAACAGCTGTTTACGCACTGTGTGGTTGGTTTTTGAGTTTTCAAAGAGATGAACGAGCATCTCAGGTGTGACACCATCCAAGAAATAACTCCAGTCTTGTTGCAAGTCTGGAAACTTTTATATCAGCTTCTCATTATCCAGCTTTTATTAAATCCTCCCTTTCTCCGCACCCCTGGTGTCAAGAAACGATCAGTGTAATTTCCTGGGTATTTTTCATTGGTATTCTGAGCCCTTTAGGACAGCAAAAGGGATTATGGGATTACTCGTTTTTACTATTGTCTAAGCGGCCACACTTGCAGTTGTGTCAGTAAGAAAAAAACATCTGAATCAAACAAGACAAAAATATGATATATGTCTGCACCTGCTACTGTCTTACCGAGCCAAATTCAGTCTTGTTCCCAGGGAATCATTAGATGGATTTCTTAAACCAATACGGATAACATATACTGATGAGAAACTGATTGTTTCAGATTTGTGTGGTTTAAAAGGACACACTTGCACACTTGACTAAGTTGTAATGAACAAAAAATGTATGATTTAATTGCATAGCGCTAACTTGCAACACTATTGTTAGCAGAACGCGATCAAATAACAGTTATCCTGACTCTTCCGATAGATCAGATTATGACTGAATGTGGTGAACACATCACCCAGTATCAGTAGGGAGATGTCTGCAATGTAGGTGGGAAGGTGCACCAGGGCTAGAAATGTGCAGTCAGTCCATAAAGTGACATA
>CAAKHC010020137.1:63895-90960 GCA_901007825.1 Macroramphosus scolopax
TAGCTAGACTTGATTAGACAGGAGGGGGCTGGTGTGCAATGCAGGGCTGTGTTCATTATCCAAGCATCTCTGCTTGCAGGCTTTGAGTGAGACCACAGTGGAACAGATTTATGTGGATCTAATTGACTGAATAAATTGAGAATTGGTGTCACTGTCACCTGTGTGTAACTTGAAGAGTTATATTCTTCCACAGAGTGCTGGTCCTGCATCAAAATGCATTTGATACATTAAATCTTTTACATTATACACTGTTGTTTGGATTCCTAGATACAAATAATATATTTGTTACTGTAGGTGCAGGTGCTAAAGATATATCAACATGCGTATTTTACAGCACTAGATGATTATGTTAAAAGTGACTTTATGCTTGCTAAGACTTGCCGAGTGGCTGAGCTGAAGTTGTATGATTGATTAGGGGAAAACTGCACACAGTAAACAAGCCATTAACAACAAGGTGTAGACAAGAGTATCCTAGAGCCTAATTGCATGATTAACATTTCTGATAACGATGTCCTAAAAAATGTAGGCAAAACGTGTAGTGAGCAAGACATTTAAAAGCTACACAATAAACTCACCATGTTCAGTCGACTATGTACTGCAGCAGTAGTAGATCTCTATTCAAAACCGGTTCATATTATCTGGTCATAAGCCCACAGTTGTGCATGCAGGAGTTCTCTGATATAGAGTGCAGCTCTGGGTCACACATTAATATTCAGGACCATTCAAGACCAATATGTTCAGCTTTGATGGTTGAACTTAGTCCCCTTCAACAACTCTAGTCCCTGAGATTCACACAACTCTAAAAGATTTGCGTGCATAGACACCATCAATGTGTGTAAGAGAGATAAATCACAGCGCTGCAAAGTTTGGCTCAAGGTGAGGCTTTACGTTGAATGGAGCTGCACGAGTCGGAGATGCAACCTACATTTATAAGGAAGGTACCCGCTAAATGTAATCATTAGTTTCTCTCTAACAGCTGGCCATTAGGAAAACAAATCTCTCTTCTACCAAATGGCCAGAGTTTTGCAAAGTTGGCCTCACTTCTTACAGAGATATATACATGTTTACTGTGGAAGGGGCTGCCTCAGTAGTATGAACATTTATCATGCTGGCAGGAACGCAGAATGTTTGGTTTTGACAAAAGGGGAGTAGCATGAATAACATCGGTATTCTTTCTCAGCTATTGATCGTGTGTTCTCATGCGGCTCTTGCGATGTGCGGATAGGGTTCAGGTTGGTGAGTGTCCCTTCTATCCATCCTTTTGCTTTTTTTTAGAGGCATCTGAGTCAGTGCTATTTGTGAAAAATTGGAAGCAGAGATAGAGACTCGGTTGAAAAGGAAGCTGTGATTGTCAGCCAACACGATGGCAACTGTAACACATACTGATTTTAATGACAAGCTAAACATAACACTCCCCTATGTTGTTGCTACTTGTGTGTTAATGCAAAAAATGACTCATGTTCCTCAATATGGTTGTATAAGTGTGTAAACGTAATATAACTGAGGCTTATTATAATACCATCTCTTGATCAGAGCCTCTCGATCTAGCACTCTGCACGTTTAAAGGGGATTTATTGAGTCCAATTTATGGTTGAAAGCCGAATGTTGCCGTTATATTTTCTCAGCCAGAACAACAGGGTTCAATCTGTCATGCCTTCCCAGTCTCCGTGAAACATTTCCTCCTGCCTGTTGCTACATCACCTCCCCAAAGTGCTTGACAATCCCTGTTGTCAGACAGGCGCTCTTACATCCAGGAGTCAGTGTGTCAGTAGAGAAAGGAGAATTCTCGTACCAGTCCAGCTCAGTGATCTTCCAGAACTTCAATCTTTCGTACTGAGTGGCAGTTTGATGTCTAAAATGCCCTGCACAGAAATATGGTACTAAATAAAAGATGACTTGAATACAGAATGCTTTTACTGATCACGTCTGGGAGTCAAACAGAGACCAGAATGATGGAGGAAGGATTATTTCCTTATATTTTCTCCCCTAAATCATATTTCCAGGCTAGTACAACCTCATGCACCACACATGAGCAGATAATCTGTTAAGTTTAAATCTACAATCCTCTATATGCTTCATAGAAATTGACAATGTATTCAGCTCTCTGCATTTTGCATTTACACAGAAGGTTTGCAACAGCAAACTGAATATGCCTTGTTTGTCTCAGGAGTGTAATCCCTCCATCGTATTATTCTTCTCTCTGTTTCCCCGTCTGAACCTTTTAGGGAAATAGAAAATCTCTAAAACATTGCTAAATAAAACAAATCCTGCTGAAACTTTAATTACCACTGAGGCAAATGGGAAAGTCATATGTTAGCATGTCAACACTCATCCCACATCGCACATTATTCAGGTGTCTTGTGATTTAGCCATCACAAGACAGCTGCAGTGAGCTCTTGTTTTTATGCAGATAAGATATACCTCCACACTCCTCCTGCAAACCCCCACGCGGCAAGTAAAAGGCATTTACGGAGTCCTGTGAGTGCTTTAAAACATTTAACACCCATTCACGTTGCCTAGTAGGCCAGATGGATGTTTGTTCTTCAGGTGAATTTTTCCTCATTAACTGCAAACTGAATGATGCTTTTAGTGCTCGGAGGTAATTCATTTTCAAGGAAAAAAAAAAGACTTTGTTCAGGAAAAAGCTCATTTTAACCGCGGCGGCGGCAGTCGCAGCAGCCGAGTTCAAGCTGCTTCACAAGAAGGGCTGATGCATGACTAATGTAAAGCATAATTATTTGTAATTAATTGGAGATGTGAGGGAGGGATGGTGTCGCGTTCTCTATGAACACACACATATAAACAACAAATATATTTCTCCCCCGCGGGTTGCTGGAGAGATTGATCAGGTCTGCATGAGATTTCGGCACACGGCTCATTTGTTCTTCAGCATGTCGTTTTATGTTTCCCTCCCACCGAAGCGGGCAGAATAAAACCTTTCATCTATCCACTAATGTCCCACATATCCACATTGTACCAGCGTTGTTTTCTTCCAATGACAGCGATGTGCCAGCTAATCACAGCAAATACAGAAGAAATGTCTTTCTTATGCTAATAGCCTGATGCTTCTTGATTATAATTACTAATTGTGGCACTTTGTGAGCGCCTGTGTGCGTGTGTGTTTTCATTTCGTGAAATCTGAAGGAGGGACATGTATCAACAACTAATCATGATTTCCAATTTAGTCGGCCAGCTAATAAATCAGGTTATGAATAATTAAGACGGGGGCTAAGATGTATGTTGTTCTGCTACGCTGTGCTACATGCTCTGCTCTCAGTTGTTTGAAAGCGTATTCAAGACCCGACGGGTTTTCTTGTTGTTTAGCAAAATAGTTTGGCATGTTGGGAAATATATTTGGAAATTGCTTTTTTTCTAGGAGTTACAGGGGAAGATGTCAGCTTGAAGAAGTTAGCATGAAGCTAGCTTAGCTCAGTAGCTTAGCTCTGTAGCTCAGCTAAGTAGCTTAGCTAACAGTAACCGGAGAGCTGCGAAGGCTGGCAAAGAAATAATTCCACAAAGTAATTCCCAATAAAACTGCATCTTGCCACTTTTACAGTGAGTTTGTTTTGTGTGTGCAAATCAAACAATCACAACATGATTCCAGGAATTCTGCTGTCCATGTTTTACACAAAATTTAAGGGAGAAACAAGGACATCGCTGCAGGATTATAGTTTTGTTGAAGACATATTTAGTAAATCACCTTATTTTAGGTATATTTATGTACACGGTTTACCTGATGTAAGTAGTAGATGATTTAAAGAGTTGCATTGTTATTCATGGTGATGTATGCAGCAGGAGAAAGACAGGACACATTCTTGTAGAACTACAAAATCAGTTTAAATGAATTTATAGTACCTAGAAAATTACGTCATGCTGAGAAAACAACCCCGAAAAGACTGATAACTTTGTGTTTGGTCTTCTTTTGGATCTTGTCTGTCTTGCATGATGTGGCCTAAGTCAGCTTTCAAAAGCCTTTTTATTTCCTGGCCTTTCAGACTGTGAGAGCAATTACGCTACTTCAATTTCATCTTGCCTTTCAGCCCCCACTTCATAACTTCTGCTCCCAGATGACAGGATGTTGATGAAGAGTTTCAGGGCAATTTCAGAAGTCAGTCTTCACAGCATTGTTTCTTCAAAGCATGCAGACAGCTGGTCTGTGCAGTGAGCAGTGTGCGGCCTTGGGTTGCCTGTCCTGTAAGAGTGAGGGGAAGCTCACTGATGGATCAGCTATGCCTCAGAGAAACTGTGATTGTTCATCTTAGAGCACTTAATATTCCATTTTATGAACATGCGTCTACTGGAATTTAGACTAGAAAATTAAAACTGTTAGCTGTGAAACTACACATATATTTCATTGAGGACATAATGCCAAATATGCCTTTGTTTTAGAATGAAAACATTGTGCAGCCTGTTGCTCTGCATTGCCCAACAAATGCCAACGACTTGTCTTGTTAGGTGTACATTTGGATCGTAGGGCTCTCAAAAGGTTTTTGTCTGTTCTGTTTTACTGTCTGTCTCCTGTCAACGGGTTTTTAAATTGGTTGTAAGTTGTAATTAGTAGCTGCATCAATGGTTAATAAATCATTTACTAATGTTTTATAAAGATCAGTCTTCCACCATTAATAAGAATGACTTGAAATGTCCAGGTTGTGAAACATTTTACCTCTGCTCTTCTGGAAGGTGATGTGAATCATTTATACCTGCAATGAATCGAATTTACGCATTCACTGGGATTTACAACCTGGCATCCCAATTACTGGCCTATAAAGCAAACTAAATTACTTGTTAACCATTGATATAGCCATCATTTATTTAACTCCACAGCATGAAGTCAAATAACCTGCAGTTCATTGAAACTGTGAGGTTTGCTATTCTGCGGTTATTTTTATATATTTGGTGGAATCAAAGCGGCCGTGTGTTTGCTGCAGTCATCATGTACACTGGTATGATTATAAGCATGGCCACATATACAGTATGTATTGGTATGCTTTGCATCTGCTTGGGCTTAACAACCACTTTATGATTTTAATTAGAAGTCCAATAATAGGGAAACATAACCGCAACTAAAACATTTTCCATCATCATATCTTTAATTCAGCTTCTGACTTCCATTGATTTCCATAACCCTTTTAATTTCTGGAGTCATCTTTTTATTATACTCTGTCATCTAATAGACTGTATAGTTTTTGTTAATATTGATTTGTTCCTGTTTTACATTTTACTCAAACATCATGCTTTTAGCCACCATGAATTTTCCATATCCGTTTTAGCACATTTCCTTTTCCAGAGCTCTAATCGAAAGGTTTGAGTATTACAGTACTTTGTTTAATTTGAATTACAGCTGCCTGCACTTTAAATTAATACATGCGCAATACATAATAAGTTTTCTTTTTAAGCTCTTCGTAATGGTACCAGTGGCAATCTTGCTTTCGGATTGACTGTCTTGCTTTATGTTTGTGTTTTGGGCTTAGAAAGGCTTTATTTCTGACTAGAGGTGGCAGAATGAACCTTTCATCAATTAAGATCTGTTATCGTCATAGAGACTGCTGCTGTTACAGACAGCTAGTATTACAATTCTCTCCTTTTACCTTCTTTTTCAAATGCATGTGCTCTCCATTCCATGTACAGGTGGTATATTTGAGACCCGGGAGAGTGAGCTAGTGAGCATGGATGAGCTGGCTTTCAAGTTTGCCGTAAATAACATAAACCGTAACAAGACCCTGATGCCCAACACGACTCTCACCTACGACATTCAGAGAATCAACCTGTTTGATGGCTTTGAGGCTTCCAGGAGAGGTATGAAATGACTTATAAGAAATACCAGATATGCTTAACATTTTTAGAATACCAGTAATTACTATAAGCAATGACAACATAATTACCGAAATCAAGAGTATAGTGCTTTATGGTGGCAACTGGTGGCATATAATATAATTATTTTATCACCAGCAATAAAAAAAATGTTAAAATATTGTATATTTTTGTTGTTCTTTACCTGCAGTTTGTGACCAGCTCGCTCTCGGCGTGGTTGCTGTGTTCGGCCCTTCTCACAGCTCCTCCGTCAGTGCTGTTCAGTCCATCTGCAATGCTCTCGAAGTCCCTCACATACAGACACGCTGGAAACACCCGTCAGTGGACAACAAAGACACCTTCTTCATCAACCTGTTTCCTGAGTACACCGCCATCGCCAGGGCCATCCTGGACGTGGTCACCTTCTTCAAATGGAGGAAGCTCACTGTGGTCTATGAGGACAGCACGGGTAGGGCCCCTTTGTTTTCATCAGTCACATTGTATCTTTCTAAATGTATATACAGATATCACTAATTTTACCATGAATTGATAGACACCTTGAAGATTGCAGTTTGAAAAAATGTATACAACATGGATAATAATACTTTGTTTATTTTCTTGAATATATGTTGTCATATATAATCATATACAGTATAAATATGTATTGCCTTGTTCTGCTCATTGATATGAAATTTAAGGTCACAAAATTCCAAATATCTTTGATGGCCGGAGACTCATTTTGTGCATCATTTGAATTCACACCACATTGCTTAATAACATTTCAAGACATTTGAAGAGGTCAGGTCAGAAGTCCAGCTTGCGATTTCTTGACCTTAGATTAAATTCATATGTCACGGTTATAATTACTAACAAAATGCAATTGTGCTTTCTAATGCAGTCACCTTTCTCATAGTGGCAAGAAAAACCAATCCGTGACCGGGTCAAAGAGACTCGTATCAAACAGCTAGCAGTAATCCTGCCCTCTGACTGCACAGCAAATCACTGATGGTCTCAAATCCGGCGGTCTCCACCAACGACCCAGAGAATATGAAATGCCACTGCTAAAATGTCACAGTTTATAGATTTCTTTTGCCGTTTTTGTTTGATCGGAAATGTATTTTCTTGAAATGTCACCCGAACACACACTTGCAGAGTTACACACTTGAAGAACACTGTTGCACACAGAAGCAAAGGATGTAGGTGCTACAGTGCAGGAATATTTTTGCATTTGATGCGTTCGGAAGTCACTGAGAAGAAGATACAACAACAGGAACAGCAGGGTGGTGCAGGGAATGCCAATGTAAGCACGTCTTTGTATCACAATTTGTCTTTGGATGCAGGACAAATTTCACAATAAAAATTCTGCTAATAAAATAAAATCAAGTCAAAGATCACATGCCGTGCTGCAGGGTTCTTGACTTAGAAACTGAATGCAAGGAGTCAATGTAATATTATTACATTGACCTTTGACCTTGTTGCAGATAAAAAAGGAAACACAAATGTCCAAGAGGGGATAAATTAAGTTAAGGGTCTTATTTTTGTATCTTTTAGGTCTAATGCGGATGCAGGAGTTGATTAAGGCTCCTGCAAAGCTAAACTTAAAGATCAAGATCCGCCAACTGACCCCAGGTAACCAAGATGCCCGACCGCTGCTAAAAGAACTGAAGAAGGACAAGGAGTTTTTTATCCTCTTTGACTGTTCCTATCGCATGGCTGCAGAGCTCCTTAAGCAGGTCCGTACAGGGTTTGATGTCTGCATCATTTCAGTTTCTTCTTTTGTTCTATAACCTTTTGGTTATAATGAAGTGTTTCTTTATGTTGTTGAATATCAGATACCTTGAAACCTGATCCAAGCAAATGTCTTATCGCCAGTCATTATTTCAGAACATAAGTATAGTGTAAACTCCTGATTATTATTTGGACTTAATGATGTACAGTTGCCTCAGTTTACAATGGTAAAAAACTAAAAAAATGTAATGCATAACATGCACCTTGCATAAGAGATGACCAGCTAGAATCATCTCATTATTACAGAAGGGACACTGTTGTTTTAACCCTGAGGAATGCATCTTATTTAGACTTATAGAAGTCATGATCACATCATGAATCAAAATGTAATCTCCTTGGCGGAGGTCAAAAAGCAATATAGCCTGGCATTTTCTTGTATTACTTTATGTCTTCTTTTGTTCTTACAGCTTTCATCCATGGGGATGATGACTGAGTATTACCATTTCTTCTTTACAACTTTGGTGAGCGCACATGCACGGGTTTAATCTCAACCCCCATCTTCTGTCATGAATGGATGTACACACTCTCATAGTTAATAATTTGCATTCGGAGAAAATTATCTCTTCATACTGGTCTCATTGTCACAACGGCAAAGTCATCCAACAATGGTGGAGCAGTCATCGTCATGCATGCACACGGCTACAGCTCTTTATCTTACCCATAATTAACAAAACATTAAAACAGAATAGAATAGAGAATCAAACTTGATAAGTACTCAGTTAATTACGATGCTTGAGGTACGCTTAAGGTCCACAAAAAAAACACAATTGCCATCGTTTACCTCCTGCTCCTTAACTCTGTCTCCTCTCTGCCCATGCAGGATTTGTTTGCCTTGGATTTGGAGCCGTACCGCTACAGTGGAGTCAACATGACAGGCTTCAGACTGCTGAACATAGACGACCCATGGGTGGCCTCCACTATGGACAAGTGGGCCATGGAAAGACTGCAAGGTCCCAAACAAGAGAGTGGTCTGATGGATGGTGTCATGACTGTAAGCTCCGTTCTATTACTTTACACCACAAGAGACTAACATTACAAGGTCCTGCTCTGTTGAAGGAAGGAAGCGCATTTGCATACAATTGAAAAACGCCAACATCTGCAAAGGATTTGTTTTCAGCATATTCCAACATTTTGAGTTTTAATCCTCAGACATATTTATTCCATCTTCATATATTACTTGACCAGAATACCCTAAGTAGATATTTGAATTTCACAAATATGTAATGGATGACATCACTGACTCTACCACGTGTGTGTGTGGCATTTGGCCTACATAGTCATTGTGGTGTGAGACAGAAATCCTAATATCCTTCTCTTGCTGCTTCCTCGACAGACAGATGCAGCCTTGATGTATGATGCGGTATTCATGATCACCGTGGCATCCCAGCGTGCCACTCAGATGACCGTGAGCTCCCTGCAGTGTCACCGCCACAAACCCTGGCGATTCGGACCACGCTTCATGAACCTCTTCAGAGAGGTCAGTGTCGAATAAGGAGCCACAAAAGAACCCTGTTACATCAGTAGAATGACTTTTTATGACCAACATACATTTTTGGATGAGTTTCCGGGTATTTTTAAAGGACGTCATAAGCAGGCAAATCAAGTTTCCCGAGTAAGGCTTCTGTGGCAAACATGAAAATTACCCAAATAGCAATGGCGGATAATATTATGTGATATATTACTTCATCTGTCTCCAAGTACATAACATGAAAATATAGGGTATTTATGTACTTATGAGTTGAAAGCTTCATGGCCCGACCTGACTGTCAGACTGGATGCCTACAGACAGAAATGAGGCCTTTGATGCATGAGTGTTTTGATCTTTTAAGACTTAAATCCGAGAGAGGACCGTTGCCTGCCATGGAGAGGGTACATTACCATTCAATACCCTCACTCATATTTTCCTCTTTATGCCCCCCCCGTCCTCCCTCTTGCTCTCTTTTCCCTGGCGTCTCCTGTCTTCCCTCCCGTTTTGTTTTCCACTGCCCATCCTTTGAAGCATTTGTCCCCCTGTGCTATTCATCACTTGATAAAAGGGTTTTTGATTGCAAGAACCATTAATATGTCTCACACGGCAATTCAAAAACATTTCCGTCTAGATATAGGGGCGCAGTCTTCATTTCAATGCCTGAAATGAATTCCCGGTCACTGTAACCTGGGTGTCTTTTGCAAGTTGTAGTAGACGATATTCAAAATGTCTCTGTGGACTTGTTTTGCTATGCAAAACACAGACATGGACCCTGGACTTCAAGTGTAAACATCTTTAACACATCTCTATCTTTTACACAAACATTGTAGAGGGTAAGTAATGGACGGTGCAGTACAAAAAGTAAAGTTTTGACATCAAGAGTGCAGTTTTTTAGCAGCATCCTTGGAAAACGACCTTGATAGAAATCTCCTCGCCCGGGAGGAGAACTAGGGTTGATTTGCTGAATGTACCTCGGCCCATGTCTCGGAGGAAACTCTCAGAGGTGTGCTGACTCATGGCGTCGTAAACTGGCTCTCGGGAGGCAGTACGTCGCGACCCTGCTGGTATAAGAGTCACAGCTGATGCTGTCAGTAGAGCGCTACCAACCCACCTCTTAGTACAGCAGTGCCTCTATGTGACCAAGGTCCTGTGAGTGCAGGTGTATTTATATACCGTATCATATACAGAGGCCATTCAGAGTGCTTAACAAGCAAAAGTTAAAAGTACAAAAAGTTCTGGAGTTCTTCACCCAGTGTGAGATGGTGAACTCCTTCATGTCACTGGGAGGATGCACCGAATGGAACATTTTCAAGGTGTTAATTTCTAAATCAGGCATTAATACAGAATAATTGAATGTTGTTCAATTCGAATTTACTACTTGAGTATCTGAAAAAGAGGTTAAAAATGTGGACTAAGAATAATGGAATTCAGCAAGTCTTCCCCTTGTCTGTCAACACTGACACCTCGCTGCCTCGATCCACTTCACTTCACTCCTCCAGAGCCTCAGTACGGCTCCACACATACAAGGAACTCAGACAGCATTTGGAACTATCCCTCTCTTCTGTCCTCCGTATTTCTTCTCCACAGGCACAGTGGGACGGACTCACAGGGCACATTGTTCTTAATAAGACAGATGGCCTGAGGAGAGACTTTGATTTGGACATCATCAGCCTCAAAGAGGACGGCACTTCCAGGGTGAGCAAAGAGGCCTGAAACAGCCAATTACACTGCTCTCATGCTGCTTCCACGATGGCTGATTCATTCCATTAGTGCTTGAGTGTGTGTGTTTAAACCAGAGAGGCACTGTGAAGATTTTGTTTACTTTAATTGAGCCTCACAATTATCGTTATATTTTAATTTGTTCAATAATGAATGTTTATAATGCTGTGACGGCTGATTATTTTTTTCGACATTATTTTTTTTCTCCTCACATTTTCAAAAGGGTGTAATGGAGGGTGTAAGTCGCCTCACGAAGAGGTGGATCAAGGTTTGTGCCGGTGCCCTGTTTGGTCAAAGCCTTTGTGTTTTGCCCCCTCCTTCCCTTCTCTCACTCTATATGCCATGTGCCTCCCTGCTCCTTGCCTTGTCAACCTTGTTTCTCTTCACTGATTTTGTGTAAAGCAATGCCAGCTATTTGACATTTCAGTTTCCCTCCTTGTTTGGATCCGGGCATCGCTCTGACACTTGGCAAAACTTTCGCAGCACTGGAAGGAAATATATTACATTCCTTTGCCAATGTAGGCATAACAGTACCAACATTAGAAGGAATTTGTCTGACAATTTCCCCTCCTGCATTGTCATAACAATTCAGCCTCCATTACAGTTGGCTGTAAGCAATAAGAACGACATAAAAGTGAATCCAAATAGTACAATGAATACAAAAAAGCTTTTGTGGACCTGTCAGTCCACCTTTAATGTGCTTGGCTGTAAGACCGTCTTCTTTCCTTAATGGAAATCGAACAGATTAGCAGTATTGACGTGCAACCATGAGAGATTTAGTTATAAGACGAGACTGAAAGCTTAAGTGGAGCGTCAAGACTGGTTGCGAGAGGAGTCTCACACACACACACACACACACACACATAAACACACACACAATTGCTTTCTTGGCCTTGTCCTGACACCTGGGTCAGTGTACATGCTAAATACCCTGCACAGTGCAAAGGTCAAAGACATGTATAAGGTCAGGTCAGTCTTGTTTGCCTTTCAATACTATGTAGTTTAGAAGTATTTTAACTGATTTAATAAATTATGCCGAGAATACAAAAGTGCCAGCTGCAAATCCTCACTAAATCGTACCTCTTCTTATGACCTTGAAACCAACGATATGATGAATAAATGAATTCATTTCGAACAGCTCTTAAGTTGGCCAAATTCTCCCTCTATGGCCGTGTCAGTCGTGAGTCACGCTGGGATGTTGGCAGGTGGCAGCAGTAAAGGTGCGGAGGCAGTGATTGATTCTTTAATATTAATTCCTTTCAGCGTGTTTTGGCACTCAAAAGCCCCCCCTCAGAGGAAATACCTCTATATGGTAAGCGAAACACATAAAACGATTGACTTCATGGTCATGAAATATGAATTATCAGCCCATTGCAGTTGTGTCAGTTCTCGGGCACTAGAGTGTTAAATATACTCTGAGGGGGAAGACGAGCTGTAGCAGTGAAAGCTTCTTGGGATGTGTTTTTCTCTGTAAGTTGTTGACTGTCTATAAACATTTTTCTTCCTCTCATCTTTCTTGGCCTGGTTTGAACATGTCTCCCGCTCTGTGGTAACGGTTCTCCAGTCTGATTTTGCTCTGGATTGTAGATGAGCTTTAAAATTCAAACATAACTTTTTACTTCCAGCAGATGAGAGTTTTTATAGTGCACTTTGCCGCTCTGGTACACATCATGATTTTGCCGGGCTTTACACATTAAATTCCCAAATTAAGGGTTTAAAAGTTGATGGCTGTTTTCTTGGGGTTGTCCCAGTTTATATCTTAGCGTTGATTTCATTGGCTCCATCAGACTACTTTACTACCGCGGCCATGCAGGCAGTTCACTTATATTTCATAGAGAATATTACCACAAATATCACCATTGCACGGCATTGAACTCGAACAAGATCAGACAAACAGGTGCAATCTCGGACCAAAGTACCCTCCACACCTCCAAAAAAATTGTACTCACTTCTCCCATTTATCTTTGAGATTGAGGACAATACAATTAATTAAAGCTAAACCCCACTCACTGTGTTTCTCATCAGCAGTGTCCAGAGATAAGACAGATTTATTGGCTCCTGTACTGAGTGGACCCTCGCAAAAGTGCCAGCGTGCTGATATACAGTACTTTTAGCGAGGTTAGAAGTGAGCACATACTTTATCTGTCTGACTAGGTGAGTAGAATGAGATAGAATGTAATGGGAAAAAAAATCATGTTTTCCAGTAGCCCTTCTCTGAATAGATGGACTGTACCTTCTGTAGAAGTCAGTCTAATAAGATGTGCTTTCACAACCACTCTTAGCGGCAAATGAATGAACGGGCCTTTGTTTGTGTCTGACTCTTTTTTTGTACGTTAACTATATTTGCTGTGCGGGAAAGCTTTTCTCCAACTTGCTTTATTTACGATGAAGCCTGATCATTTAATGCACTTAACTTTATTGCATTAGTGCCACCAGCCCCCTTGACCTTTCCTCAGCTCTTTACAAGTGAGGGGATTTGAAGGGGGTCGAAATCCGGCTGTCTGACGCCTGATCTAATCTGATAACTGACTGACTGACTAACAGTTACTGTGACAGTGTGGAGGGTAAACACCATGTGGTCCTCCATCCCCTCCGGTCCTGCCTGATCCTGCCTTCCCTTATACATACTGTCAAATCCTCACCATCATATTCAATTTGAACGTTATGAACATACACATGAATGACAAGAAATTCAATCATATAAGTTAATGAAACAAACTTTAATAAAAAAACATCGGCCACTGCCATCAGTGAATGTCATATTATTGGCAGCAGGCGAATGTCAGATGACACGGAGAGATTTGACATTTGATGATTTGGTGCGTTCCAATTTTTGTTATATGTTGACTATTCCAGTACACATCATTTCAAACACACACTTCTTTGTTCTGTCACTGAAATTGACTTCAGACAGCATGAAACATAGATGCTAACAGATGCTCGTGCCAATCCCCAAATCCTAACTCAGCATGTTGGCCCCCACAAAAATAGCTTTGATTTTCAGGCTGTACAATATGTTCAACACCTGAGTTTGGTTGAGCCACAACAACAGGGATGAGCTTTGCTTCAGATGAGCTGTAGACTTTTACTTAATGCAAACAATCAGTTACTCACTGCTTCCTCGTATTCACTGTCGGCAAAATTTAGGTTTTGGCAGCTTACATAGAATCATCGGAGCAAATAATGTTTTAGAACAATGAATGGAAGCGGATGGCTGGAAATAAGCCAAACAGTTAGGAGCATTAGGTCTGGTAACCTTTATACTTCATTCTTATTTTTCTGTTCAACGAGTCAGAAAATATGATTAATATGCAATGTACTGGAGCAGTTTCTAGGTTCCCGGTGAGACTAAATCAGGCTCTGTATATTTGGCTTCGGAGATAATAAGAAAGTCATTTCCTTTCCTCAACAGCCACTGTGAACATTAATGATACAGCTGTAATAGCAGTGTTGCAATATTCTCTTCCATCTGACAGTATCAAAGGTATCTTCCCATGGTTCTTATCAAACAGGAACTTTGGTTCAATTAATTTAAAGCCATGCTTTCACTTCCAGATTGCTGTGTGGAACTCGTACAGGGGGATGAACCTGATGGAGAAGTCCAACCGAGACAAGAATAACAATGTGACGGACTCTCTCGCTAACAGGACTCTCATTGTCACCACGATACTGGTGAGGAGGAAGGTTAAACAGAGGACGGCACAGGGAGAAGGAGGGGAGTACATATGGGATGTGTATAGTGCAGGTAGAGGCACAGCAGAGGAGACGATGGGGGTGGAGGGGTTAGGGAAGGATGTGAAACAGGAATGATCTGTTTTATTTCATTCTTTTTCTAATTATAAGAGAAAATCCATATATAGTAATCAAAACAATTCTGTAGACCTTTCACACACACAATAAAAGGACTTCAGTACTTAAACAAAATGAATTGAGTGAAAGAAAATATGTCTTGAAAATAAATACAGCGATTGCCTTTGCTATGCAGGAAAATCCCTATGTGATGTACAGGAAGTCGGACAAGGAGTTAGCCGGGAACGATCGCTTCGAGGGCTACTGTCTGGACCTCCTGAAGGAGCTCTCCAACATCTTGGGCTTCACGTATGAAGTGAGACTGGTGGCTGATGGGAAATACGGAGCCCAGAATGACAAGGGAGAGTGGAACGGGATGGTGCGGGAGCTGATCGACCATGTGAGTTAAAGGCACCAGTGGTTCCTGTAACTGTTCATGAATGTCGCACCGACAATGACCTTATCTTCATCTATCTGGGTAATAAAATGTACACTTCTCCGTCTGGTGTTTCCAGGTAGCAGACCTCGCCGTTGCTCCCTTGACCATCACCTACGTCAGAGAGAAGAGTATTGACTTCTCCAAGCCCTTCATGACCTTAGGCATCAGCATACTGTACCGCAAACCTAACGGCACCAACCCGGGCGTATTCTCCTTCCTTAATCCCCTTTCCCCGGACATCTGGATGTACGTGCTGCTAGCCTGCACGGGAGTCAGCTGTGTGCTCTTTGTGATTGCCAGGTATGAGCACGGATTGGCGCTTGGGGTAATAAGATCGCATGCAATGGGACGGGATGTAGGGGTCTTCTGTTAGTTAGAGTTCCTAAAGATTGATTTTAAAACAACACAGACTTATGCCAGATCAAAATAGTCTGGAATAAGGCGCATAACTGTTCATCAAATCTTGCCTTGCTATTTCCACCAGTTTGCTTTCAGTGCGGTTGTTAAGTACCGCGTAGTAATTGCAAGCTTGCTCTCCACCTCCCTCTCAGGTAGTTTTTCAAACCCCTGCCAATGGGGTTGCTCCTAGCAAACAGAGTATTCCGGCTGTGAGCATCAAAATGCAAATGAAGAAGTGAAGTGAAGTGTGCTGTAGTGTCGTAATTGAAGAAGAACTGGAAGCCGGCGTGTGGAGAAGCCAAGCAAATGAGCTGTGTGAAGATTCCTCAAGATTAGCCCCAGCACATAGAAGAGGCTCTGCCTGTTTGGACGTGGCATCTTTTCCTTTTTTAACGTAACTTTTCACTCTCTGTTCCTTTGTTGTCTTCCAGGTTCACTCCATACGAGTGGTACAACCCACATCCGTGCAACCCTTCCTCCACTCTAATACAGAACAATTTCACTTTACTCAACAGTTTTTGGTTTGGCGTCGGTGCTCTCATGCGACAAGGTACTTATCTCAAATAATTCATATTTCTATATCAAAATGTTTTCCATGACTACTTGTGTGTGAAATGGGAACGTTGCTCATTTGATGAACCTGCTGATTTATTCTGCAGTTCCTGTTGGATCCACGGAGCTTCATACTACCAGTCAACTCATTACTGAGTTTTCCAGCAATTGAAACTACTTTGTTTTTACAATTTCAGCTCAAAAGCTAAAATATATTCAGCAGAAGTAGGTTTCAGTCTGGTAAAGGAGTAACTAGTGTGCTTGCTCTATGAGCCTTTACTGCATTTGGCACAAAACATTGCTTGTGAAGTATGTGGGTGTTTTTTTTCTTTAAAAAGGTAGGATATTGGAAACTGTGCCTTTTACACATTATGGTTTAACCTTTACTTAACCATTGCTGTGCTTCCAGGCTCGGAGCTGATGCCTAAGGCTCTGTCCACCCGTATAGTCGGGGGTATCTGGTGGTTCTTCACTTTAATCATCATCTCCTCCTATACGGCGAACTTGGCCGCCTTCCTCACTGTGGAACGAATGGATGCACCGATCGACTCGGCAGATGACCTGGCAAAGCAAACTAGGATTGAATATGGGGCAGTGAGGGATGGATCCACCATGACCTTCTTCAAGGTACAAATGAATTAGTCTCCTGTAGGTTCCTTCCATTATAAGTAGAACGTGATCTTGTAGTATCTTTGTTCAGTCACTGTACTGAACTTGTATCACTGAACGGAAGTTTTAATAGTGTACCATCAGTACATTTTGCTTACTTTGCTGCTCAGCATAGTGGATTTAAAATGCAGTGTTAGTCTTCAAGACTGACACAGATGGTGATATTATGCTTTAAAAAATGTTTTGTAAGTATGAATCAGTGACACAGCCCCTTCATTTCTGGAACATGCTGATCAGAAGGGTCCCCTCAGTTGCTTCCCCGATCACCGTGTCTCTATGCCAAACAAGGATGTGAAGAGGATGCAAATTAAGACTTGCGTTTGTGTTTTGGCACGCCTTCGCTGGAGTTACGCATGCAGTAACTTGTTAATTTCTTGTTATATAATATATCACTGATGTCCTCGGGCAGGCCTGTCACTTCCTTCCCCCACTGCCATCCACTCTCCTAGCATCCGGGTGGCTCAGCAGGGGTGATCCATGCAGGGCTTTATCCTCCCAGATTGCAGCCAGTGATTACGGCTGCCTGGTGAAGAAGAAGCAGGCTGTGTTGATGGCTCGAACAAATTGAATCAGCTGGAGGCGATTTAATACACAGCTGTCCCATTTTCTCTGACTAAGCAAGGAGGAAAACACACACACTCAAAGATAAAGTCCCACTCATGCTGATGTTACACATACATGTGTTTATGAAAGTATTAAAAATATATTTCAGTGCATGTGCTGCCACAATCACACATAGCCTGCGACTACAAATGCATCAGCAGCGCTCAACAACTTTTGCCACTGGGTTTTCTTTTTCAAGAAATCCAAGATCTCCACATATGAGAAGATGTGGGCATTCATGAGCAGCAGGAAGAACACCGCGTTGGTTAAGAACAACAAGGAAGGCATCACCCGGGTCCTCACGACAGACTACGCCATGCTGATGGAGTCCACCAGCATCGAGTACATCAGCCAGAGAAACTGCAACCTCACTCAGATCGGAGGTCTCATCGACTCCAAGGGCTATGGGGTGGGAACACCTATAGGTAAGCAAGGATTAGATCACAAATCCAACATAGATCCACAGATTAACAAAGATGGACATAGTGACCGTCAGGTTCATTTTAAAGGAGCAGTGTGTAGGCTCTCCTCCCTCTCCAGGATAAATTATTTTTTATGAAAAATCTTTAATCCCTCAAAGTGTTTCCTTGTCATCTGCATGGCTCAGTAGGTAACCCGGCCGCCTAGTAATCAGGTACCTGCTTCGATCCCCGTCTGCCCCATTGACCATGTTAGAGTGTCCTAGAGCAAAACGCTGAACCCCTAATTGGTCCAACTGGACAAGCATAGATCAAATCTCCAGGCAGAGGGTGGGTAGCTTGATGCATTTTCCCAAGTAGTTTAAAGCACATCCACCACTCATCGTCCTCTCACAATCTACCATCCTGATGAGCCCTGCTGCAAGTGAACACTGTAACATTCAGTACAGTACTGATGACTACAATCTCTTCAGAAAGTTTATCTCGCTAGTAGGCAAACTGCAATGGGTCCACTGGTGGATCCACGAGGGATCAGAGATGTGCCAGATGTTTGGATGTGTCTTCTTCAGGGATGAAGTCCAGGCATGGTATTAGCACATTGACCCCTGTATGAGTTAACGCTCAGATTAATGAAAAGAGTTCAATGCAACTGAGTGGCACACCTCTGGACCCGTGACCTCGGGGCAGGTGCAGCAGCCAGGCCTGCTCCAAGATGAGCTGACATTCTGTCCACCTCTTTTCAAACTGACCTACAGGTGCCGGATGTTGGAGGTCATTGGAGGATCGCCTAAGGAAACGCTCTAAAAGAGCCTCCTTGTCAAATCTCTTTTTATCCTCAACTCTTGCTCTATCCATGACTCCTACAGTCACATGGTCTCTGGTTCTCATTCAACCCAACACCTCCCTTGTGTTGTTCTGCTTTAGTTTCCTCCCCCTCTTCCTGGAGCAGTCCTTCCCCTGAGCAGTCTTCTCCCTCAGTTGTTTCTGTATCCGCTTTATCTCCAACTTATCCTCTTGCCTGGAGGCTCTTTACTTTTCATTGAGAATAGTTGTACATCTGGGGTCCATTGTTTATTATATCCATCCCGAGCACTGCCAAAAAGGACACTAAAGATCGGAGTTGTATACACTTAAGATACATAATTTTCCTGCCACACACAGAACTTTTACTTTTAATTTCATGGTATAATTTCAAACTGTAATTATTATCATAATCATTACGGGGAATTTATTGTTATTATTCAGTGGAGACTAGAAGTAAAGTATCAGCTTGTTCAGTCACTATGTAATTGTCCCTCTGGGCTCTTTCCTCTCCTTCGCCAGGTTCTCCATACCGGGATAAAGTGACCATTGCCATCCTTCAGCTGCAGGAGGAGGGGAAGCTGCACATGATGAAGGAGAAGTGGTGGAGAGGCAATGGCTGTCCAGAGGAGGACAATAAGGAGGCAAATGCTCTGGGCGTGGAAAACATTGGCGGAATCTTCATCGTTCTGGCAGCTGGCCTGGTCCTCTCCGTGTTCGTGGCCATCGGCGAGTTCATCTACAAGGCTCGCAGGAATGCCGATATAGAGGAGGTGAGTGAGAGTGACGAATGACTGAGTTAGAGGTCAGCCGCTGCTCTGAAGAATGATGACTTTCACGGGGAATATTGAGGGAAGAAATATAGTTTAATTAATCATAAGTTGTTGTGCACCATGTGAGGCTTTTAAAAAGGGGGTAATGATTCTGGATCTAACAAATAACTTAAACTGCAATTACTTTGTCGCTATTGGGTGTTTTATAATATAATAAATACCCTTTGTTTATTCAATCCTCTCTCTGTTGCCCGAAATATGCCATCTCTGATTTACGATACCAGGAGGCAATCGGTTATGGATTTGGCACGAACTTACACGCCTTGGCTCCTCTTCCTAAAAATGTCTGCTGATATATGTAGTTTTATTGTGAAATGGGAAATGTGTATCTCTTTCGCTGGATCATTAACTCCTTATGCTTTCGAGAGCAAAACATCCTCTTCCAATATAAAAGGCAACGCTGTGAATGAGAAACAACACATTGATTTTGTGTTGTCTTTTATTACTTTTTTGTTAAGTTGTTTATGAAGATATATCCATTTTTACATTCATTTTGATGTCTTCTTTTTATTTCTCCACCCTCTTTTCTTTGCATGCTTGGGTCAGGCGTTTTGTTTCTTTTACGGGGTGCAGTCCCGTCAGTTTCAGCGGCGCGGCTCCACCTCCTCCTCTGGCACCTCCCTATCCACCGATCTGGAGAGCGGCAGGCTGCTGGTTGACGACACAGACTAGCCGTGGCAGCACATTTACAGCACATACACAGTCTAGACAATAGGTTTGTAAGCCTTGTAACAGGGGGTCCTTCTCTTTGCCACTGTTGAACACATTCCAATGTCCTCGCACCTGCTTCACTCAACCCTGAACACCATGACCCTTTTATTGCCCCTTCAATATATGATCTATGTCATATATTGAAGCTCTTTGTGGTTATAATCACACAAGATGTATAACAACACATAAACATGGAATTCAGGTCGATCTTGAAAAAGATTCCCAGCCAAGGTGAAACAGGTAACAATGTTATTCTGTGGTGTGCATCGTAACCACTACCAAACACAAACCAGATGTGCTTCATTCATTCCAGTCTCAGTAGGTGTTTGTGTACTTTGGAAGCAGACTCTAATTGCCTTTTGGGAAATCAAAAGATAGGAAAGGTTGTTTGAATATTTCCCCTCTCATTAAGCTCCGTGGTTGACTGGGTTTGTTGGCAGAAATTTTGATAACACTGCTGCACCTATGTGTTAGGCTAAGATGTCCCCTGACACAGATCCAAGGAAACCGCAGGCAGGTTAAAGCCGCCCGCAGTCGACAGGCAGGTTAACCAGTTGTAAAGTGTATGGTGGTGGTACAATGGATTTGCGAACAGTTTAATACATTGTCATGGTCCTCGCTGCTCTCCTGGGCCGACCATGTTATCTTGTAATACTATCCATCTGTATTTGAAGTGAGACTTAATTCAAGAAAATATTCTGTTGCTAGCAGATAAAACTAAAACAAGGACACATCGTTATCACTGATCCATTAGAGGCTGTAAAGTGAGTTGACACGAGTTAAACATGTGAACCACCAAAATGATGAAACCTTATTAAAGTGGTACAATCGGATTTCCTCAACTAACTGAGTGTAACAGGCGTTCATTGGAAGAAGTATCTGATTGCGAAGCCTTAGGCAAAGCCCGGGAAGAACCTCTATAGTCCATCAATGTGAAGACCAACAGATACCAACAGGATGACTTTGTGTCTAACCTTGTTATTTGCAAAATAAATGTAGTGAACCAACTCTATGGAGGAGAACAAGAAACAAAGAGAATAACCACAATTGAAGATTAATGAGTTCAATATAATATTCTGCACAATCAAATAAGCCCGAGGCGTCTCATTTCAGCGGCCCTGTCTTTGATCATTTCCAGTAATTGCCATATTATGAATTCATTGCTTGTTATTGTTTTAGGACTCAGGCTCTGTCCTTCCTTCCTCGTCTGTGTAATTGGATTTTATGACGAGACAATACAGTTTACATCTCTTTTAGGTAAATTGATTTATCGTTTCTGATGTTAGTCTGGTTTAACTTACAGTCAGGGACTGCTCACATTCAGCTCCTGGCAGGCTCCTTGCAACCAATGCAAATTTGCGAAGATGAATTAAATGTTGTCGCCTTTTGTTTAAAAGAAGGAATTAGTCAGATTTTCAGTTAATGGCGTATCCAGCAGTTCCCTAGATGATCCACTTATGGAGCAGTGATGCTGCTAAATAGCTACAAGTTCATGACCTCAGTGGCGATCTGCTTTGTTTGCATCCTAGATCTTTAATTGTGATTCTCTTTTGCAGTGTGTGTCTTTTAACGCCATGATGGAGGATCTGGGTATCTCCCTGCAGTGTTATAAAGGCCTCAGGAGGAGGTCACGACCCCACACAGGGGCAAGGTCAGCCTGCATACTCTGTCAACCCAAACGGCCAACAGCAAGGAGGGAAGCAGCGAGACGGGACTCCAGCACGTGAGCTTGGTTGAAAACAGAAAACGACGGAAGTCCAATCAGAGACTGCGATTTGATCACGTGCTGATCCTCCGATGTGTTTGTAGGCCACCGTATGATATGAAGCTGTTTCCTCCTCCCCCCTGTCTTTATACTGTATGTGTATGAATAATACATAACGTATTAAACTGATGTATAGTAACTAAACTAGATGTATAGTTTACAATGTCTGGGCCTTGTACCAACACTAATGACTGCGAGAATGAGAGCTCTCTCATAGTGTTGATCATCGCTGTTCCCCTCATGGATGTAGTTCACTGTCCTGCTGAAGTTATATCTGCACACTTACCAGATACTCCGATTGTGTACATCTATCACTGACTTTTAAATTAAAACAATTTTTTGCATTTTTTTAAAACAGTTGCCTGACTTGTTGTTGTTTGTGGTTGGCAGCAGTGTGTGTGTGTGTGTGTGTGTGTGTGTGTGTGTGTGTGTGTGTGTGTGTGTGTGTGTGTGCATGGTTGTCTGTGTGCCTACTGAGCCAAACAGGGCCAGCGAAGAGAGATAAAGACTTCTAAGGAAAGTGAGGAACACCTTTCAAGCACCGACATCGAGCACACCCCCCCTCCTTACACACAGAGACACATTTGTGATTAAGGGCGTGTTCCAGCCTTGTTTAGTTCCATCGAGCATTGACCCCTCGGTGCAGTTTGATTGGGTTGGTGTGAACGCAGGAATCAAACTCTCTTCAGCCTCGAAGGAGCGGCCTCCAGTAAAACTTTCATTTTAAGCATCATTTTATGTGTTATACACATACTGTATATAACATATACTGCTACTGCTATGATACAAGGAGAAGGAAAGGACGAAATGAGAAGCAAGGCGGCTCGGTTCACATATAAAAAACTTTAAAAAGGGAAGTTCTCAGGAGGTCAAAGACGAAACATTTACGCGATCCCTGGAGAATGATTGGCTTTTCACTAAGTCATCCGTCTTGCAGCTTGCAGTGGTTGAAAGCCTGAGGCTGATCTCATCTCCCATTATAGTGACAGTAGATCCCAGTGGATGTGCACGTTCACAAAAAGAAAAAAAAGTGAAAATCTTCTGCCAAAAAGAGTTCTGCTTCTCTTTCAGCACTTTACGAGCCTGGCATGCGGGAGATAAGTTTCCTACCAGCCATTTTAAGTTGCGACTTCGATAACGATATAAAATGTTAATGTGGGATTACGGCACATTTCCCACAAACGTGCCGTGTTAAAAGTCAGAATCAAGGAGCAGACTCTGACACATGATTGAACGAGAGTTACTTACAAATCAGTTAATTTGATTTTTCCCCACTAAAAGGATTTGAGAAGGAGCATCTCTCTCCTGACAGCAGTTAACGCAGAAGATTTGCCTTGACCTCTGTACTGCAGGTGATCAGAAAGAGGAAGTGAAATGTTCTCCGCAGCCTCAGCACAATTACCTCCCTGCAGCATTGAATACAAAGAGCATCAACGGCAATCATCGCCGAATGACTCACACGCCCCCGCTGGAAAGTGAATTGAGCTTCACTCATCAGGACCTGTTGCAGAATAATCACTGATGGCGCACTGAATGAACAAAATCACATCAAGGTGTCATTACTGCGCAGCAAACAAGGAAACGAAGGTAATTGCATCAATAATTTCATTGATAAGTCCGACATCCACTTCATTCCTGCAGAGCTTCCTGCTACATCTGCAGCCATATCCTTCGTCTTCTCTCTGACTCTGACCTCCGGGGTAAAATAAATTAATCAGCGAGGGAAAGGATGGTAAGCGTTGACTTACCTCTTGCCAAACCCTTTTAATCTCTTCTCCTCATCAGCACCTACTTTCACTGGCTGCCCTCCTCCCCTCCAGTCTTACTGTGCACTCGCCCTGTGCACAGTCGATACACTGGTTGCTACATTTGTCTTATTGTTGTTTTGGAGAAGCCCAGTGAGGCAAACCGAGCTGACGTTCTAGATGGACTGCCAGCAATAAAAATCAGGATGAAGTGAAGACAATTAACACAAATCCACAAACAACTAAATCAAACCTGGTCGACTTGAGCAAAATGTTGCACTGAAACCGACTCTAATTCTTATTGGGGGATAAAAAAAAGACTTTTAATGAAGCACTTTAATGCCATTCATTATGGATAATGTCAAGTCTTTCAAACGCGACCTCAGATTTCCAGCTAACGCGATGACATTTCAAACAGGAAAGTGCAGTGAACGCCAAGGCAGAGGTTTTGTTGTGGTATTTCTCCTGTGGTTTATGTGCACTGGTTTGTTTGCATCCTGAAAGAAATGGACCGAGCTATTCTTAATCTCCTCATGTAATGAGTTTTCTCTTTTTTGGTATTCAGATTAATTCTGGGATTGGGCTCAGTCCAATGTAATACTGTTTGCTTGTCTCTAATCTCCCAACCCCATAATTCTTAATCAAAACTAAAGGCTGTATTTTTTTTTTTTTATCATTATCTAATCTGTCATGAATGAGGTCATGGATTACAACCGGGACCTTTGCATCCAGCTCAGCCGAGCAGGTCTCTGTGCCTCCTCACTGACCTGGACGACCTCACCTGAACATCTGTCTTCGGCTCGGTTCAATCGCTTCTTCGATAAAGTATTTGTCTTCCTGATGTTGAAACATGGTGTGTTCAACCTTGCCGGTGGTGGAGACGTAAAGAGAAATGGGGGAAGATAAAGCAATAGTGGCATCTGTTTGTTAGCCCCAGCAGGAAGAAGGTCAGGGATTATGATCCATACTTTAATACCTCTTACAGACGAAGAGAAAGAGGACGAGAAAAAAAAATGAAAGAAACACGTTCAAGTGCCAATTATTGACATCATAAACATTTCCAAAATAGACTTTATATTGTCTTTATTCATGTCTCAGGGACATTTATAAGCACAGCAGTTTCTTTACATTGCTCATATCCTAACGTGTTCGTACAATAGGCCTCTCGCAGAAAGTCCCATTCCCATTATGGTTCATGTATCACTGGACCAGGCTCTCAAACATAAGTACATAAGAATCAAATTTAAGCCCCAGCGTGAGAGACTGGCAGGCGCTTGAATGTGTCTCATCCATCAAAACGCGATGAACAGTCTGGGGTCGATAAAGCAGGTCTGTGTCAACAGCCTGACAATGAAGACAAACGAGGAGGAGGAGGACTTTCAGAGGTGCAAAGCCTCATTTATCTCTCTCCCTCTTTATTTGTCTCTCTCCGTGTCTCCCTCTCTCCTGCAGCCAGCGTGCAATCATCAGACTTTGGCTGCAAAACAATTCAGGGGGAATGCTGGCATCTGCTGGTGCGCAGGAGCGGTGGATGAATGGATAGAAAAAAGAAGAAAAAAAAGAGAGTCTAGACTCTGGACTTGACTTGGGAATTGTCATGAATGAGACTAGACTCGGGTTCTGGTTGTAAAGACTTACAAAACACTGCCATGGTCCCCTCTGCTCAGTCCCTCGACGGCCCTCGTGTGTGGTCCCTCGTCAAAAGACCGTATTCCGCATCCTTCACACTATTTCCCAAGATTAAGACCGCGTAATAGGTCTAAATTTAAACATTTTACCACCTGCCTTTAGTCTTGTATGCCCAACGCAACACCACACACCCCATAAACTGATATATTTTCCTCCGCACGAGCTATTAAAACAGGGGATGTTCATTCTGAGCAGCTGCCTCATTGCACAGCTATTGCAAAGCCAAGGACCATCCCAGCGGCATGACCATGTCACTCAAAATGTTGCTGGAGCTGTGGGCATTTTTGCGGGTTAAAGTCATGTCATCTGAGACATTTAATTGGGCCCGGGCCGCCACGGGGGGACAGCGGACAGCATTCCTCCACCGCCTGCGCCCCTTTGTGTGTTGCTCTGCGCGGCGCGGCTGAGGTCCGTGGATAACATGCCCACAACTTGAGCTGCTGTGAGTCCCTGAGACTGACAACGGTGCGGTGGACTAGATGGTGGGGAAACGTCTGAATACAAAATCATACAGTCTCAAGAGGGAAGTGGAGGTCAACTCTTGGAGAGGTAGCTGTGCTGTGTTCGCAGGAGCGCGCAGGAGCGCAACGGCTGACCTTCACCTTGAACCTCCGGGGGGAAACAACCAGCATTGAGGACGTGCTTATTTTTAAACTTTATTATAGGACATTTCCCGGGTCGGGTTCGTGCTGCTCCAGGTAATGTTGACCTGTTGGCCCAGACAGGTCCTTCTCAGCCACTCAATGCATGCTGGAATTTGCCCGTTTTGCAGTCATGTTGTCTCTAACTTGAACTTTCAATCTAACATTTGAGACAGACAGACATGGTTATAAAGTGATTGTCTGCTGGGTTAGAAAGCTTTTGAATATGACATGTAGGATTTAAGGCAGGCAAAAGCTTTGATATAAAAAGACTGTACCTCCACAGGGAGGGGGGGACATGCATAATCCAGATCTCCTCAATCTGTCAGACCTCTCATTCCTAATTATTTAATCCCACTCTGAATACATGATGAAACTCACGTGTCCATACTTCATACTTTCCTTGTTTTATGGAGTGCAAACTGTACTTGTAGCCTTCCAAGTCAGACAGAGCAACACAGATACATCAAATTAGGGCTGCAGATAACTATTGATTAGTTTTCTGGTCATTTTTGATTAGATGATAATCATTTGCATTGCAATGAACTGTACAATATAAACTCTCCACCTGCAGATTGATGCTCTGCCAGACTAACAGTTCAGCCAAAGCAAATTCAATCTTCTTTCATTATATTAAACGGAGGAGAATCATTTTTCAACAAGACGAATATGAAACATTTTTTGTTGACAAATCTAATCTGACATGCTGTCAGTGTCATGCTCAGATGCTCAATGATGTCACTATCATCTGTCTTTCATTGGATGCTTTCGATTGTGCTAACAGCTCTGTGTTCTGCCTGCGGCCTTGTGAAGGGATAAATGATCAGCTCAACCAGAAGAGTGTCTCCTGATAAATCTGAAGTTAGAATCGCCTTCAGCCTTGACGACACATCAGGTAAACACAGGCGCATATACACGCACACACACTTAACACCCCCCCCAACACACACACACACACACACACACACACACACACACACACACACACACACACACACACACACACACACACACACACACACACACACCTGTCTTCTAGTATATCAAAATAATGGTAACAACTTATTTTGAGTTTAGTTGCACCCATTACTCTGCTGATCGTTTAACCCCAGATAAAGCCGGGAGCTCTACTCTCACTACATTTCCAGTATGTGCGGAAAACATGCACGACATTCTTCCCACCAAAACAGACCAGGCACGATCTGCCCGAGCACCCCCCCCCCCCCCCCCCTCCCTCTTTCACTC
>CAAKHC010020137.1:90980-108297 GCA_901007825.1 Macroramphosus scolopax
TTAATAATGGTCTCATTTAGGTTAAACAACATTATGATCTGTTCAAAGAAATCAAAGCTCGATGTCCATCGTGTCCATTCAGAGAGGAGGGACCCCCCCCCTCCCTTCCCTCTTTTACGCTGCAGCTGAGACAGGTGTTCTCTCTATTTCTGAAGGACCACAGCATATTAAAAACAAACCGCACATGCATGTGCTCGGCTCAGCTGTGCACCCACGCGAATAAATCGCACAAACCTTTTTAGCGTGGCATCTTTATTATATTATTCATCTTGAATTCGATTTACCTCTCACTCCCTCGCACACACATTTGAAGGATTACCATACCTATGGTGCCAGGTGCTGTCAGGATGTTTTACTGCATTGGGGCCAGGCGCTTGGACAGCAGCTGCAGCTACGCAATGGTAGAATCAAGTTTCCCCACTAATACTAACAGTGTCCTGCTGCCTGATTCACGGTTCAGCTTTTAGAACACTGGCCTATATTTAAAAGCAGTTAACACAGCCAGTCCTACTCCAGCCCGCCTCTGATCCCCTTGTCTTGCTCTCAGGACGTGAGATGAAGTAGGAATGAAACACTCGTAGCCAAGTAGAGATACATGTTGAACTCCAAAACACCCTGTTGGTTCCATTCTATCTGCTGAATTGTTGTTTACTGGGAAAGTAAACACAAACACAATACAAGCCTGAAAAACTCTGGATTTTCCCCAGACGTTCATGTTGTTGTCTGTCTGAACTCCCAGCAGGGACTGAGGACTCTGCTTGCTCTGAGGATCATCCTCTAGTCCCTTCATGACTTCATGCCAGGCATAGCTTTAGCCCCACACTGTGTCTATCCAAAGCATGATAACTGTATTTATTCATAATTGGCCCCATGGCAGCAGCCTGGCCAACTAATAGTCCTGCTTTTAGAAGGTTGCATCATGTCAGGATTCTCCACATGTGTTCCGTCACTCCGGGGGGACATTGCTGTGGAGGTAGGGGGCCGGTGCTGTCTGTTTGTGGCCGGCTGCTCGTCTGTCTGAATCCCTATCCGTCCATACATCTGGCCTGTCTGTTGGCCCACTGTGCCCGTACGTCCACCCGCATAGCTCCCACTCTGTGTTCCTGTCCTACGTGTCTTTCAATCTGACAGCTCATTACTGCCTTTCAGCAAGAGGACATGATTCAGTTATAAGTGTGGCAGTGTGTTGCTATGTTGTGGTGTCATGCAAGAGGCCCCTATAGTGTTTCATTTTGGACCATTTTATGAGGCTTAGAAAGGCATTAAAGCAACCGCCCGGAGGCCAAGTCGCTTGGCTGAACGTCAACGGCACACGGCCACATATTAATCTTAAAATATTTCAACTCACAAGACATTATGCACTATATGTTGATGTGTTAAATGAAGTGGAGATCATCCACAAGCCCTAAATCAAGGGACATGGTGACAGAGTTTTAATGCCCACCAGGCAGTTAGAACCAAACAAGCCTCTTGAATGATGTATTCAAAAATCTAAAAGAAGACCAGCTGCCATTTACCTCGATTTATAGATGTACAATGACCTGGACGGCTGAGAATCTGAACAGACAAACTGAGATTACATCGGCATTATTTCCTTGTGTATAATACAATACAACATTATCAAGCTTTAATAGGACAGATCCTGTATATTTAAACGATGGTCTTATTTTCCCATCTTTGTGGGTGTATGATTAGTAGAACTCTAGTAATGATTAATAGGCACCAATACAAGAGTTTTTTTTGGCAGCTGACAGGCTCAGATTGTTATTATAAGTGCCTGAGAACATCTGTAGAGGATCCCAACAGTGATAGACCCTTTTGTTGAGGCTTTTTGTTACTTCCAGTGTAGTCTCTCCACTCCTGGAACTCAATTTTTCTTCAGGTAAAAGAGCTTTGGTGTGGGATTTCTTCTCGTATTTGGCTGGCAGCAGTGATCCCGGTTGAAATAGTCCCCGCCAATATGCTGCTGTGCAAGGCAAAGTGCACTGACTGAGTTTTTTCATCCGTGTGTGGATCCACCAGACACAACTTAAGATAAACCTTCATTCGTCCCAGGACGGGGAAATTTATTGAAGAATGGAACTATAGAATTGACATTATCCTGTAACAGAAGCAGTTGGAAGGATGAGCTGGGACTTCTTCTTCTTCTTCTTCTTCGTCTCGATTTTAATTAAAAAACAAATCCTCACATTATGACTCAGACTTTCTGCAGTCAGTCACACTGTTTGTAATATTTCCAAAGCAATCCCAATCCCAATCCCCACGTGATCACAATGTAGATTGGATGGAAGTGCCCTTGATATATGTGATATATTACCAGTCTTATGCAAGTTTCAAACAGATTAATTAAATTGTCATACTACAATGAATGGAATAATTGCTTTGGATAATAGTCAGCAGTGAAGAAGACTATAGTAATACAAAACCATGGGTATCCTTAACAAATATACAATATTATCTTTGATACGTCATAATTTGTATTGCTATTTAATGTTCTTAATATTTAGTTGTGCTAATTACACGCTGTGTCCTGATTTGATAGATGTTCAAGATGCGGAGGACCTCTCGCAGACTTTCCCGGATACTGAACAACGATTTCAGGTATACTGAAGCATCGCGGGACAATAAAGACATTAGAAGACAAGAGCAAGGGAAGAGAGGCTTACGATAGAGTAATAACGAGGGTAAATTCACCGTACTGGCGTAGAATGACACCTTATAGGACTGACAATATGCAAAGAGGTCATATAGAGATTATGTCGGCTTAGAATATGCGATATGACTCATCATGCTATTGGAATTAGTTATTCTTTAATTCTTAATAGTTTTAAAATGCCGCATCCTCTGATGTCTCATATCTCTCTCTGACCTCTTGCAGCCAGTGGCCCCCTGCGTGTCTCTGAGGGAAAGTGTTCAGGTGTACAAGGAACACTGCAGGATGGCGAGAGAGTTCCACCAGGTCAAACACGAGATTGCCGTGCTGGAGGACCACAAGTGAGGCCCCAAAATACATCATCCATATCATTCATGCTCGCTCTTTACATGCTCTTGTTAAAGGAAAAAGAAAACAGAAGAGCTCGTGTCTCATCACTAGTGCACCTGACTCCAAGGTTTAAAGTGGAAGTGTTATCTTTACTTGTGTTTAATTGGTATACTACTATAAGTAATACTGATTCAAGGATACATTTCTTTTAGTCATAGATTTAACATGGAAATGAAATGTATGATGTTTGAATCAGAATGTCCACCAGATGGCACAGGTTGACCTCCTCCACACAACCCGGAGCTCATTCCCCTTAGAAAAGTTAGGATTGTACTTTTAACTCAGGTGTGGTTTTATAGTTTGTAACTGAGGGATAAGATCCAGTATGTGTAACGAGGCGATGGTAGTTCACACTGGTTGCTCCTGGATCGTATCGGGGGAGAGTAGCACCTTTGCCTGGACAATTACTGTACTAATCAATTGAGTGACACCTGCTGTGTGCTTGAGTGCACGTATAAACAGTGTATTTCTGCTTGTTTACAACACACGCACACACAGTGGACACTGTCCCCAGTGTCCCTGGCAGCTGCGGGTTGTCTTAGCAGAGGGATTTTCAAGGCCCTTGCTGCTACACCGCCACCACATCTACGCACAGCTCGCACCACTTGGCGATTCCTAAATAGAGAACAGCACGAGTGCGGCTTTGAGTTTGGATAAAGACAGGACGAGGCAGAATGGTACAAGCGCTCTCGTTTCACATCCAATGACGAGCATTGAGAAATACAGGAAACTAATGAGTTGTACTACAAATACAATATACAAATGTCCACAATGAGATTACTTCCCATTAATCAGAAGTCTGCGGGTACTTGCATGGAAGAGAGAATATTTCTATATACTGTATATCCTCAGACGTGCTTGATACAATGTGATGAACCACAGAGATTTTCTAAAGAATCTGCTTTTGGCGTGAAACCGTCTCACCGCACCGATCTATGCGGTTATGACTACAACTTCCATAGTACTTCGGAATGATGACAAAGATGTTGATTTCCTGCTCTCATGAAGTAATAGACACGTGTCCTAATAGGATTGCGTCTGTTAATCAGTGACACGGTAACGCAAACTATGATACACAGCCATCTTTTACTGGCACTGCACGTCGTTAAAACTCCGCTCACAGCCTTTAATGTGCAACAGAATCTCCCTTTTCTCTTCATTGACGGTGCTGCGATGTGATTTCTCATACACCATCTGTCACACAACACTTGACCTCGCACTCGCTCAGGCGTGAGAGCATGACACACACATGTATGAATGTTTGCACTGGTCTTTAAGGTCCAAAGGTCAGTCGTCACGTGGAGCCTGGGGTCAGGTCTCTCTGTTTTAATCTGAGTCATTCAGTTTGATCACCTTTATAAGGAAGGATTACCAGGAAAGAACATTTAGTTAGCTATTTGTACTATTTACTGGCGACACAGATGCAAATATCCAGCCCACAGGGACTAACAGGAAACCACTGGTGAAATATTTGTCTTACTGAAACTTGTAAACAAAAGCTTTGTCGCCTGTATCTGCCGTGAGCAGGTTTCCTTCAAAGAGCACAAAAACAAGGTTTCATTATCATCCACACAAAGAGCAAAAAGGGCACTTAAATCACAACGTAATGAACAATAATACATTAAATCTATGACACTTAATTCTAAATGCTCACAAATTTGGCTCACCAGTAAACCTGCTTCTTGTCATAATGGATGGTGTGTTTGTACCTGTACACACAGATCAATGAGTTAGGACGCTTCACTGTATTTGTTATTCACAAGACACTTATAATGGTAATTTAGGTTTGTAAACAAGGAATATATTCACCTCTGTGTTTGGCCATGGCCCAGAAATCGACTTATTTTTGAGCGGTCAGCTTTGTTGCTCAACAGCAAGCAGGATCAATGTCACATTCCCGGTTCAGCCCTTCCCTGTAATTTTAAATTGTTTAAATGTTCACATTGGTCTCTCTGGTTTCATCCCACAGTCCAGAGACAGGACAGCTGGAGACGAGATGAGTTGTAGGTATGAATGTGAGTGATTGTCTGAAGGGATATTTCCCTTCCTCTAGTCAAGTCAAGTGTTTACTGGGACAGTTTCCAGTTTTCTGTGAAATACTGACAAGGAAGGAAGAGATTATGATCAACTCTACATCCACTCTGATTTATTGATTCTCCATAGTTTGGGTGAAGGTAGTTAAAGATCTGCTGCTAAAATCTTGATCTTGCTTGTGCATGCAGACGTCAGCTGCTGGCAGACCTGGTGGAGGATGAGAAGGTTGCCATGGAGATTGCCCGTCTAGAAGAGGAGTTTCGTCATCTAACAGAGGAAAACCGCACCTTGGTGACTGTCCACAACGAGCGCGCCCAGCAGCTGGAGAGGCTTTGCCTCAGCGATCAAACGAGTCAGGACTCCTCGTGACCTCTGACCTCCGCGGACCCCGAGACCTCCAGACGACATCACGCCAGGAAGGCAACCAGAGATAAAGTCTCAGCTAGTGCTCAGATTACAATCTGTGATTCAACCAATTACACAGAAGGACACTGTGTTTTTTTTATATCTCTGAGTCATGTGTACGAGCCTCAGACATCATGTTATCATCAGTGTATACGTGTTACAGTCAATGATATGACAGAGGGCCACCTTCCTGGGTACTGTTACGTGATGTTGCAGAATATCTCAAGGTATATATTCACACAATCTCAGCTGTATCGGGTCCTGTGGAGACTCGAATCTCTTACCTGAGGCCTGTGGAGGGAGCCAAAGGTGGTGCCATGTGGTCCAAATGTTGTATTTTAAGGAGTGTTTCCCCCCCTCCCTCTCTCACTCAATCCAGCACACTCCCCCCAAAACATTTGCTCCTCTTGTTCCTGTTATGCTGAAAATGAAACGAGACAAGTGTTCCCCGAAGTGTCTGGGATCGGAGCTGTTTGTGAGGAACAGCAAAAGAAGAAGAGTGATTATCCATTTCACAATAAGGTTCTGCTGTGACGCAACACTGTAAGTTATATTTTTCGGTGTAGCACCCACCTGTAGAAGGGGAAGTAGATATACAAGATGTACTGTTGCTGCTCACACTCGTCGACTAATAAAATGCATTTTACTTTAACGCTTGCATCATTTCCATTTCCTGATTATTTCTTCGAGACCCTGTTTGTTGTGTTCTTCGTGGCCATTTCACAGAAACTTACACGGAAAAAGGAACTACGTCTTTTTTTTTCATGATGATGTGCTTATTCTGTAATTATGAAACAGTCACATGGTTAGCCAGTTTGACTCTGGCAGGCTTCCCTATTCCTCATACAAATCATATGACACCAGTGCTTTATAGGATTATTATATACAGTTGTACTTATTACCTGCACGTCAGCTTTGAACGTGCCTATTCCTTTATATTCAACTTGCCAGTGAAGTCCGTTAACGTGCCTCTATGGACTGTCAATAACAGTTATTTGATTTACAAATCAAACATGAAAGGCTGACAAATATTCAATATTCCATCAGTCAGGTGTGCATGCTCTCTGTCTCTTCTGCTCTCAAATAGTAACAGGAACTGAGAGCACGGCAATACTTGGTGATACCTGGTAACACAACAAGAAGACATAACAAGCACTGATTGAGAATTATAAATCTTTAGGAAAACTTTCCTTCTTTCAACAGGTTTTTTGTCTGTTTTTACACAAAGTGTTGCCAAATTGCTCTGGAATTAGTAGCGTAAATCCACACTAATCTGAGTCTAAAGACAACAGACGATATCCTGCTTAAACACTGGGTTTATGTATCCAACCTTCACTTTAATCCCTCGACTGTGTTCAGAGTAATTCAACAATGAGCTTTCCTGGGAAAAGCATGCTCGTTTACCAGATAGATCCAAGCGTGGGATTGGTGTTGGACAGGAAAACTGCTTGCTCATCCTTTATCAGCAGGAGTGCATGAGTCAGCGCTTGCTCTGTTACACCCAGAGTTGTTGCAACACACACACACACACACACACACACATACTCCCTCCCTCTCACATACTCACAGACGGGCCATTCGACTGAGTCAAGCTCAGTTTTTAGTTTGCAGTCGAGTTGAGAAAAGGCTTTCTGGGAAGCGTAGCCTGGTTGGACGGCATTCCATTTAGAAATAACCATGTGTGAACAGCTGGGACCTGGATTACTAGAGTCAGCTTTGTAAGGTAAGGCTTTTTTTTGTTGTTGTTATTTCAATGCTATCAACTAAAAAGTTGTTAAAACTGTGTGTACACGTAGAGGGGTGAAGAATACGGTGACTATACTGGTGTTTGTGTGTCCATATAGATGGCCCTGACAGCCATGTCTGTCCCCCAGCTGTCTATGTTTACATTTGAGTCTACAGCACATTCCTCCCATGTGCTGCGTTGCCTGGACGAGCAGCGCCGCCGAGACATGCTGTGTGATGTTACCGTGGTGGTGGAGGGTCAGAGTTTCAGAGCCCACCGCTCGGTGCTCGCTTCCTGCAGCGAGTACTTCACACACAGGATGTCCTCCCAGACACAACGTGGAGAGACGGTCACACTGCCACAAGAGGTGAGAGGATGCAGTCGTGCTTCTTACTCGAAACTCATGTGACACGTCTTGAAACCGCTACAAAATATGTTTTTCTTTTATTACATTCATAAAATTCTTTATTTTTTCTGATCTGGGTTTGCTATAATTTATTCACCTTCTGCTGGAAACATGTACGAATGAATAGGCTGTTCTGTGAGACGTCTCTAAGCACATGAAGTAAAGGTGTTCAAGCATGTCGTTTGTCCTCTTTGTCTCACAGGTGACAGCTGCTGGCTTTGAACCTCTGCTGAAGTTCGCCTACACATCCAAACTATTATTTGGGAGGGACAACGTCTTACAAATACGGAACTCGTCATCCATTCTCGGTTTCAGAGACCTAGATGAGGCATGCTTTGATTTCCTCCTCCCTAAACTGAGCTCCACCAGTAAGGGCCCTGCCTCTTTTCCGAGAAAGACATGTCTCCAGAAGAAATGCAAGAGACGACTATCAGTGGAAGACTGTGCTATATCCTCTGGCAACGGACTCTTGGATGATGAAGAAGTAAAACCAGTTGCTGACTCACCATCTCAGCAGGAAGTGGCATCGACATGTAACAGATTGGTGAACAATGAAATGGGAAGTCAGAACAACCAAGGCACCAGTACACTAGTAGCTGAAGGGACAAATGACTATTTCACGCAGTGCCCAAAGTATCGCAAGTTCCAGTTGGCTTGTGGGAAGGAAACTTGTGCCGCTGAGAAAAGTCTAAACAATCCGGTATTAGTAATCAAGGATGACCCCTCTGGCTCCCCCTGCAGCAGCAGCGCAAACAGCGCGAATGAGGTTGAATTTCCGGGAAAGAGTAAAGCCAATGAGCCATGGAAAATTGTAACACATGATACGAAAACAGAGGGACACAGGGACAGCGGAGGGGTTATGGTTAAAAAAAACTCTTGTGAAAGGGAGGAAAAAGAGAATGAGAAGGAAAGAGAAATGGGCACTCTGAGGATGGAGGAAAAGACCGGGCACGCCAGTGTGGAGGCGTCGTCTTGCAACGTGTTGGGTGAAAGGTCGCAAGGGTTAATATTGCACCATTGCCCTGCAATCAGTGTGTCACTGGGGCAAGCAAGGTCGGTCAGGGACTCTGCAGAGGACAAGAAAACAAGTAATGCCAGTGTACTTCAGCCAGCATGCATCCATCCAAAGGCAGAGGAACTAATAAAACCTGAGAGGGAAAGGGCAGATGATGAGATATATGCAGCTTGGCAAGAACAAACACAAACTGGCAACAGTGACCGAGAGGACCTTCCGGTTAATAATGATAGCGATCGGGGCACAGTTGAATGGGACGTGGCCGGGCAACCGGGGTCAGACATGTGCGCCTCTGAGCAGGACTTCCAGGACAATGATGCAGGAAGTTCCACAGACACGGTGAGCAGAAAGGTGCAGAGGCCATCTTACGACTGGCTTCAGGACAACTCCAGGAGCTCCAGCTGTCCATTCCTCCTTCAGGATCTGGACCCAAGCAAATGCTTATGGAAGGGGAACGCATTGTCCGAATGCGAGGAGGCCTCTCAGTCAGGTGTGTCCTCCGTAAACTCAGGCGAGGATGAAGACTCAGAGACAGAAGGAGAGAGCGAGTCCTACACAAGGGAGAGGGCAAGACAGGTGAGCCGCACAACTCTGCCAACTATGTGAACTTCACATAGTCAATAATGTCGTTGAGCTCATTCTACATCGGGACGCTTTGCTGTATTTGTTTTAGATAAGAGTTTTAGGTACGTTTACATTCACGCAACAGAAAGCAAAAAGTGACAAGTCAATTATTCACGAGGTGGAGATGGTGTGCGTGCGCACGTGTGTGTGTGTGTGTGTGTTGAGCCCGTGTGTACACATCTTTCTAATTGGCTCAGAGTCCAACTGAGCTGAACTTAACAGCTCAGCTAGTTGAGTTAGAGTTTACTTCCGGCATCACAAACAACCACCTGTAGCTGTACTTTTTGAATTTAACAGAAAGCATGTAAACAAGAGTGCTTCATTTACCGTGCATGAAAAGAAATGCAACAGCAATATTGCTACAATAAACTGGTGGGTCACACTGCAGCAGCAGCAGTAACCAGCTATCTGACCTCTGATTTTCAAAGTTAAGTTCACTTTTAGGGTTAATAATTAATAGCTTAGTAAAAATATAACTTACTATCTGGACTGACTGACTTTTTCCTCACCCCTTTACCCTTTTACAGTAAGCACCATATGGATATTATTTATATATCTATATCTATATATATAGATATGTATATACAGTGTATATATCCTTCCCTGGTGCAGGATCTCCAGGTGTCATTTAATGTATTGTGTCCCTCCCTCAGGTGCAGTTACCGTTCTCTGTTGACTGGATTGTGGATCTGAGCCGAAATGACTTCCAGCAGCTGCTGAAGCAACAGGTCCTGACACACGAACAGCTGGAGTTTGTCCACGATATGAGACGGCGAAGCAAAAACCGTCTCGCAGCTCAGCGCTGCCGCAAGAGGAAGCTCGACTGCATATACAACCTGCAGTGTGAAATTGACAAGCTGGTAAAAAAAAAAACGTTTTTAAATAAATAAATAAAATGTTTTCAGACATGTGTTGAGATTGTATGTGTGTGTGTGCCGCAGAAGACCGAGAGGGAGAAACTGATCACGGAGAAGAGCCAGCTGAACCAACTGAAGTTGAAGACCTGTCACAGTGTCTCTGCTTTATGCCAGAGGGTCTGCAGCGAGGCCAACCTGCAGCCAGAGCAGCTCCAGGTGTTGGCCAAGTACACATCTGCAGACTGCCCTCTGTCCTCTTACTGTCCTCACACTGACCCGTTCCTATCCCACCCTGGGCTGCCACCCCACCACCGTGCCACGTTCCCGGCCTGTCCCTCGGGCCTTGACAAGTACACGGCACCTGAGGAGGCTTCGTCCAGCTCCAGCAGGGACACGGTCACAGGGGATTGTCAACACTCGGGCGCTAAAAAGGACACATGTGGCAACTTTGAACAGAATCGATAGGATCACCGAACAAGAACTTCCCTGTACACCCTGTATTATTTAAAGACGCGTTCATGGACTCTGTACAAAAAAATTAGTTTGTAATTTTTTTATCTACAACCTTTTTGGTGTCACAAGAAGTATCCAAACCTGGTCAAAGCACCTCTCCACCGAAACCAAATGTTTGATATATTTCTGTACTGATTGTCTTTTTGGCTTCACAAACGGCTTATCACAGTGTTTTTGTTCTGGACAAAGGCGAGAGGGAAGTGCCTGCAAATCATCACAGGAAAGGTTGACAACAATCCTAAATCAACGGCAACAATGTCATATATCTTTTCATAGCTCACAGAATTGCTTCACTGCTTTATTACCTCAGGATTACCGAAAACGGTTGGATACTTTATGGACCCAGGCGTTGAAATCAGCGGACAATACCTCACTGTCGGTATTGTGCCTTCTCTATGTGGAGCACATAACAGCGTCTTGCAGGCATGCAGACAACACAACAAACAGACTTGACAAATTGTGACATGTTTTTCTTTGGGTCATAAGTCTGGCTCTTCATATTTGATGCTGTCACTGTGGTCAACCCCTCCTCAGCTCACCACGGTGACGCAGCTCTCTAAGGGTGCACACACTGCTCGGAGCTTTTGTTTTCAACTTCAACGGACCTCTCGAATGTGCCTGGATGTCTTTGTTTACTGTAAATATGCTGAACCTCGGCAAGTTTTTATACATGAAGCAACTAGGACTTTTAGACTTGCTCACATGTTAAAATGAAAGTCAGACTTGAGTGTGGTTGCGTCAACTTCATCAGCTTATCATAGTTAGTTGTCAGAGTTGGAGTGATGAATGTACGTTTATGAGCAGGTCGAACTTGTTCTGCGCATCATTATAATTACTCTCATTTTCTGTGGCTTATCTCTCGACTTTCGGCTGTGAACTTTCACCTATTTCCACCCTGTTTACAGATCTTTGACACTCAGGACTACTCACAGACAAGCTACCTTTCGACGTCTCCCTCGTGATTTTATATGTGCTTCTATTTATTGATTTATTAGTCATGATGATCATCACAGTGCAGCTGGTCTAAAATTGTTAATGTAAAAATGAATCACACAATAAATGGACAGAGGAATTACAAGTACGTACTGATGAACGGCCTCGTGTGTTTTAGGACAGTGAGTTTTTGAGATTAATGACATCAAGTGATAGGTAATGTCATGTTTCTTTCCTCTCTCAAAACCCACCAGAGATTTTAGACAGCAAAGGAAAGCCCATCATAACACTGGAGCATACTGCCCTCTAGTGGTGATACACTCAATAGACAGAGCTGCATGAATACCAAAGTACATGCCACACAAAAGACTTTCATGCTGTGTTCCTTTCTATTAACTACACAAAAGGCTCGTGTTGTATGTCCAAATGAATGCCTTGCATTTTTTAAATATAAGTGAAAGGAACAGATTAACATGAAAACTAAAAAAGATGCAGGAAAATGTAAAATCTGTGTCATGAAAATCCTTCAGTCTTCAGTGCAGGTGATGAAAGACTCACGTTTCAATCTAAACAGACATACTAATGATTGTAGAGGATACTTTCATGTTTCTCCCTCACGATTCTCAGACGCTCTCTCCCTCTTCGTCTCCCCTCTGGAACATGTCAGTGTCTTTGTTTCCCCCCTTCTCATTCTCTCCTCTCGTTTGGCTTAGTTTCTCTCCCTCTCTCCCCCTTTTCTCTCTCGGGAGGCTATTTTAACATGGAGAGACTGTTATTTCATCTTGCAATGTTCTTTTATGTGAGGAAATGCGGTGCAATACTCTCTGGATGATTACAAAACTATACTTAGATGTGACTGAGGTCCCACGGCTTAAAGACGTGATAATCAACCCGAGAGGAGGTCGTTTGCCTGAGAAAGCCGGGGTAGGTGTTCACACGCTGTGATTAAGTTTCCAATCCAGTCATTCTCAAGTGGCTGCACTTCCCTTTAACATGTGTGTGTGTGTGTGTGTGTCCTTGTTTTACTATATACATGGAATCCGACAGTTATGTGTGAACCAAAATGCTGGTGAAGACATGTTATACATTCAGAATTAATTTAATGTTAAAGTAAGGCATGTGGGTAAGAGAGAAGGGAATGCATTAGGTCAAATATGTTTCCCCACAAAGGTCATTAAAGTTCAGTTGTATAATTCTACATATATAAAGGTTTTATGAAACTACTACTAATTTGAAAAAAAAAAGTGTTTCTAATCAGACCACATCCATCACTTCATTAGTGGGTTTTCAAGTAGACATTTTATGGTGGAAAAACGCCTGCAGTGTGACTAATTCGACAAGAGATGGCACCACATGATCAATTACTGGCGGAGGGAGCAGGAAGACAGAGACTTAGTCAAATTAGATTAAGTGTGATCATCTGAGCTCCTGCGGCAGAGTTATAGAAGATGCTGAACGAGGGTGTCATGTGATTCAACCGGCTGAATGATCTAAGAGAGGGTTATAATCTGTGTGGATTGTGTCTGGGAAATGTTTCAGAGGAGGTTGAGGAGCGGATGTGAACTTCCTAACGTGCTCGTGTACCTGCATGCACGGTTGGTGAGCTGTGCAGCCGTTCTGTGATGTGAGATTTACCTACAGTTTCCTTCCCATCTTGTTTTTCTTCTCCTACTACCTGCTCGTCCTCGCCTCTCTCCTTCTCTCTCTCTCTCTTTCTCTCCAAAGGAGAATATGTGGGTGTTTTCTGGAGGTGGTTCTCTGGCAGAGCCTGAAAAACCGCGGCGAACACAATATGTTAAGCTCATAATTCCAGTAATGAATAGTTAGATCTTTGCCAGGTGTTAAGAGCTCTCCTCCAAAACGAAAGTTTAATTGTATTGCGTTATTTTTAATCCTAATTGTTAAATATAAGTCAGATTATATAACACACACTCTTACAGACATTTTTCAGGAATTTATTGAATCGAGGTTCTTTACTGAAGAATCTGTGATTTGATGGATGGTTGGAGCTGACATCCTCACGTCAACCGAGAGCCCACAAGCAGATCTAATCCCTTAGACAGAGAATAATCCACCCAGTCATGTGGATTCCTAATGAGAACCTGAGGGTCCCCGAACAGCCTGAGGACACACACTCCTTTCAGCGGAAACCAATAAAACACTCTGAAGCCCTACAAAAGAGCGAGGATGACCATGGGGCTGTAAAAAGGGAAGGTTCATCTGACCTTAACAGTTAAATGGTAAAAAAAGTGTAATTCAGTGTCTTTACACAACAAAAGTAACAAAAAAGAAACGACACAATATTTCTGAAATGAATTTATTCTCACTACTGTACAATAAATAATGAATAAGAACAATCCAACACCGCCAAATATGAAAAGCGAACATAATATTGCACAGACGGGCCGATGTGATTGCTTGTGTGCACGCGGCTCTTTCTCAGCTGGAGAATGTGTCACCGCGCTGATGTCACGTGATGTCAAAGACCCTCATGACGAGCCAAACTCAGAGAATTGCAATCCTGTGGAGAAGGCATTGTTTAAGTCTATTACGCCCTAATGCCCCTTCAGTAAATCACAGACTAGATCTGACACACGTAAACACTTATGTGGTCACAAAACGCCGCTGGCAACCGCTAACCACAGGAAACAATGTAACTATACTTGTATTTCTCATCTATACCTGTGTAAACAGCAACACTTGGCTTTGTTGCAGCTCTGCAGTTTCTCTTAGCTACTTCCAAATAACATAAAGATGCATCATCACCAATAACAAAGCATTTGCATGCAAGCGGAGTCTTGTTGGAAGATAAGTAAAGCTACTACAGCTTTGTGTGTCTAACAAAGCCTGTGCAGGTTTATATAATGAGAAAAAGTAGAGGAAAGAGGGGCCAGATGAGGCATTAAAGAAGGACACTGGAAATGATGTCCAAAAAGGACACAGTGGTATAATGGAGAGGGGGAGGAGAGGAGGAAGGATGAGGTGAAAAATAAGAAGCAAGGACATGGTGAGTGGGAAAAACGGTCTATGATTATGCATAGGTGTGTGTGTGTGCTTGTGTCTGTATGGGTTTGCAGACAGCGAGAAATGTTAGCAACATGGAAAAAGACTTGATTTAGTTGCCATGGATGAGCAAGTGAACTCACGAGAAGTTTACGATGATGGTGATTATCCTTCTGATGAAGGCTCGCCCTGATCTGGCTGCTATAAATACACACTTGGGCTCAAATTGACTGATGCAATAAGGCTTTCATTAAGTTATAGGAATGATTTTAAACAGATGACACACATTAAACAGCAATACACACATACATTGTACATATTAATAGCGAAGGAATCATCATAAAACAACAACAGGTGTGCAAATATTACAAAATACACAAATCTGGGATTCACTGAAAGCGGTCGACATTTCTTCGGATGACAGTCGTGACATGTGGAGGGAACCCGCTTCACGTGGAGATGAGCAGATGTACTTCGTGGATGTGTTGCGCCACACATCTCTGGAGCTTTTACCCCTTTTTTTTGTTCAGTGTCGTGCAGCCAGATGAGGACGTTGCCAATAAAGTTATTAAAAGCCACAATGTTAATTTAACGAGCAATAAGGGACACGTTATCTCATGGCGAAGAGTCACAGTAAGACAACTACTGCAACTACTGAGTCGAGTTTACAAGCTGGTTCGCTTGTCACAGCGAGCACGAACCTCGAACGGTCAAAGCAAGGCCGAAAACTGAGTTGCAGGTTTTTAGATTTCCTTGCAAGGCCTTGTGGTGTGACTGTCTCTCTTCGTCCTACTGTGTCTCCATTCTTCTCCGTCCTGCTGTCATCCCCTCCACTTCATTATTTGAAGCAACCGGAGCAGCTCGTCGGCCTGCTGGAGTGGAGCTGTGGCGAGATGGTGTCTGGCACCACGCTCTTCAGGATGTCGTTCTCCGTGGCCATGATGTGCTTGACCAGGACGTTGGCAGCTTCACTGATGTTGAGATTGTCCTACAGGAGAGGAACAAACCACCATTATAAAATCTATTTTTACATGTACTTTCTTTCAATTACTAACTATTTGTCGTCTGGTTTACATCCTGTTTGATTGAGTTTGTTTTACAAGCGTATGCATACGTGGAACGCTGCAGGCGGGGGGGGGCAGCAAAGAGTCGCAAACAATGACAACAGGCAATGATTAATTCAGACACAGCATGTAAAGGGTTGACTGGGGTGGAGGTGGGATGCAAGGCGGCTTTCAGAGGAAGCAGGATGGGAACGCAGACTAAAGAAGCTTAAATAAGGCGCCTTGAATGGCATTCGGAGTGCTCGGAGGGAAATCAGCCGAGCCAATTGACTGCGTGGAGGGAATAACTAGGTAGGCAGCTGATGTGGGCGGGCTGTCAATCAGCTGACACAGGCCGGGTATCGGCACTAACACTTTGCTCCACATGTGATTCTGTTTGGGGCCGTTTAAAAGCTGTTATCTAAACTAAGTCTGTGAGGCACATGACGCTCCAGCTTTATCATCTTTCCTGTAATCATGTCAATTAACTGCGGTTCGCCTGCGGCCTGCACAGGACAAGATGTGAATAACGGTAACGTTGTCACTTTCATCTGATGTGTGTAACGCTGTGCATTAGGACGACTTATGCACGCTGTAAACATTCTTTCCAATTAAAACTAAAGAAGTAGGAGTGTGTTTGCACGTCTGGTTGAACCTACACCTCATGACCTTTGACCTTACAGAATGTTGAGTGTCGACGCCATAAAAATGGCAGCGCACTGCTGCAAAATAAATAACTCGTACTTGTTACTACTACTTGTTTTATTTTGGTAGGAGCAGAACTCTGCACTGGACCAATCGTGGGCAATCTAGGTTTCCAACAGCAGTAACGTACTTTAAACCTTTCCTTTAATAATATCCCCCTGCTTTGTCAATGCATCTCACAGAGGCACTTAGCATGCTGATATGAAATTCCAGCTGGCTCTGTTCGGATACTTTACATCGACTGAAGTGACCTGAGTGGGGGAAGTTCTCTGCTGAGGGACCGAGCCACTCACTGCAAAGGCCTGTAACCATCCCCATTCATGTTGGAGAATAAAGCAATATATTTTCTGGGAAACGCACTCACACTTCAGTGTATCTGTTGAATAAGAGCTAACTCTGATCAGAGGTGCCAAAATCCACCAACCAGCATCACTGAAGTTCACGGATTTACATGTCAGATGACTCTAAGTATAATTCACGGCACCCAAACAGTCCTGCAAGCAACTTCCCTAAAAGGTCGAAAGCATGGGAATAAACAAGCATGTCTTCACCATATTCTGTTCTCACCTTAGCCGAGGTCTCAAACCACCCGACGAAGCCGTGATCCTTGCAGAACTGGTCCATCTTGAAGCCGTTGTTGGTCAGCTCTCTGCCCTGGTCACACTTGTTCGCCAGCAGCACCGTGGCGATGCTCTGTCCGTTAGCCAGCATGAGTTTGGAGTCAAGGTCTTCCTTCCACTTGATGACGGCCTCGAACGTCGTGGGCCGAGTCACGTCGAATACAATCAGGGCTCCCATGGCTTCGCGGTAGTACACGCGTGTCATGTTACCGAACCGCTCCTGACCTGTGATGAACAACGAAACACACACACACACACACACACACACACACACACACACACACACACACTCACACACACACACAGTCATACACACACACATTAATCCAATACACATACAACTTCCTGGTCGTCTTCCATTCACTGCTGTTTGAGCCCCGCCCACATCCG
>CAAKHC010020137.1:110776-162632 GCA_901007825.1 Macroramphosus scolopax
TGAATATTAATATTCCTGCAGCTCCGCCCTCAGGCCACAGATAAGCTTTTACTTTGTAAATATTCTGAGGGAGTGACAGAAATCATCAAATGTCACCATTTCCAGCCATGTCCCTGCAAGCAAAAGAAAATTGAATAAAAAAGCCCTGAAATGAAACACAGTTTGTGGTTTTGGCTAAATTATTTGACTTTTTCTTGTATTTTGTCCTTCCTGGTGGACTATGTAACAGCATGTCCCTCTGCTGAGTTCAAGAATAAACAATGGGTTGTCTCTCCCTCTGCTCATCAGAGCTATTACGCTCTAACTATGAATAAACTTTGCCCACCGTCTTGTGAATATTAATTTCACCGAACACTTTTGGTCCACAATTTATGGCATAGGAAATGATACCACATGTTCTTTAATAAAGAGTGCCCTAGAAACCCGATTTCCAGTCAGGTTTATTAATTATCACACAGTGATTTGACACAATTATCTTCTTATTTAGAAAAGGTCCATATGTAACATCAACTAATAGGAAGTCTAAAAATAACACTGACCGCACACGATCCAGACCTCAGCGTTAGAAAGAGGATATGGGACTCCTGAAAACATGTTTTTCTTTATTTTAACAACAGATCTAAATAAATTCGGCGGGAAAAGTAAATACTTGTACAGCTACAGCTATTAGAGACATTTTCTTCCGGTTACAGCCACAGTTTCGAAAAGGTTGAACTGTATTTTATTGATATTTATAAGAAGTAATTGTAATTAATGAAGCATTTACAATGAATTACCAATCAATTTCTGATGAGACCTTTAATACGGCTAAAGATAAACTGTAGCTTCAGGCTGATTGTAAGACCAAGACACAAGTCCTCCATATATATTATATTAAAGAATAACTGGCGTAAAGTGTAATATGCATCTGAAAAAATTTCTATTGGCACAAACCTGCATGCAAATATGGCAAAAATCTATTGTGATTTTTCTAAACATGAATACATTCATGTTCGTGTAAACATGCAACAAAAATCAGGACTCAGCCAGACGTGACACCCAACTCATAAACATCTTAAAAGTCAAAAAGCTGCTAGCCTGTGAGTTCACATCCCCGACGCCCTCAGAGAGGCCACAAAGCAGGTAGAAATGAAAAGAATATTCATCAAAATAAATAATCTAATACTTTCAAGCATAGTGAATAACACGGTCATAAAACCTAGAAACTCCCCTTCTAATGCCCGAAAGGCCGGCGAGGTTCACATCTTAATGGGCCCAGGTGAGTCTGTGATGTGAGTCCATGTACAAAGACAATGTAACACACTGCAGGCAGGGAGATGTTGGCACGTATCTATCTAAGGTAGAAACACATTCAGTTCACTTGTCTCCATGGTAACACTCGTCGCTCAACAACAGCTAATCTTAAAAATGTCTTACTTTGCTACGGTATATGTTTAACTTAATCGGTTCTGTCAGGTAAAGTATTGAAAAAGTAATCCACAGCGAGATAACTCAAAACAAATATTGACATCATGCAAACTGGGAAAAAAAAAAAAAGTCAACAAACGAGAGCTGGTTCAGCAGACAGGAGCTGAAGTCAGAGAGTGTTTTGGTTCCCACACATCCTGAGGTGGAAGAGTTTTGATCCACTTCAAGTTCTTACTGGTTACATTCAGCGAAGTCACATCTAAAGCACTAAAGACGCTCAAGTAGTCTTTGTGGGCCGGAGAGAATGTCTTACATTGACACATGAAAAGCTCCCGTCCTCTCACAAACGGAGCTTTTTTTTGTTAATGTCACAAAAATGTTTTCCTTCCAAGAAAAGATGACAAAGAACTCTCGGCACTTCAAAGCTGCCTCCTCATTTACAAAATGCAGCACCTGTACCCTTTCTTCCGTTCGCATCAGCATGCAAAATAAAGCCTGTGCATGCTTTGTGAAATTAGAAAATATGTCAGGTCTGACATGTTATTCGCAATTTTCTCCTGGAAAGATGCTGATACAAAGGCATCCAGCTGGGTCAAAGGTTACAAAAACATCACATGTACAAAATGTCAACGGTAGTAATATAAGTAAATATACAATTGAAAAACAAGCATTGGCGTTATAATAACTGCACTTAGCCAAAAATTGTACAATACAATAGCCTAACGAGAAAGAAAGCGAGATTAAAAAAAAACACTGGACAAAGATATTTGGTCATTTTCCTCCAACTTATTATTGATTCTAATGACATTTATTTTGCTATCTGAGATTTAGAATTTTCTCTTTGGAATTTGTAAAGTTTAAAACTGAGTTAGAAACCTGTGTCAATGTAGCATTGCAAAGTCTTTTAAATGCCCGTTTTTTTTTCAAGTTGTGACAACAAAATGAAGCTCTGACACTGCTCAGCTTAATTTCAGCGTTTAGTATTTGCAGTCTTGCCAAAGGTTAATAGATCCTCCGACTAGTATTCCGTTCTTAAAGGACGTATGAAAAGGAACAGTTGTATCTTAAGTCTGCGTTGATAATGTCCCCTTGTTTAAAGGCATCGTGTCGTTCACGAGGGAGGGTCGGCCTGAGTCGGGACGGTGGCAGTAATGCAGAATGTCAAAAGGCAGGCTTTCAATTTTCCAGTCAATTTATCCTCCAACCCTCAACTTTGGTGACAAGCTTTGGGCAGTGACCGAAAGAATGACATCTCCAATACATGTGGCCAAAATGAGTTTCCACTGCAGGGTTGGTGGACTCGGAGGTAAATTGAGGCGATCAGACATCCGGAGAGAGCTCGTAATAGAGCCGCCGTCTCTTGTCGGAAGTAGTCTGATTAAAATGCCTCCTGGGCCGCTCCCATTGAAAGTGTTCCACACACATCAAACTGAAAGGAGGCCCTGTGGTAGACCCGCCGGAGGGATTATAATCTGGCCTGGGAACATTTGGGTCCTCCAGGAGTAGTTGTAGTGTGTTGCTGGGGAGACATCTGGGTTACTTTACTCAGTCTAATGCCAGTGCAACACGGTTCCGGATAAATGGCAGAAAATTGATCAAGCATTGTCTTTTAAAAATTAAGGAGGAAAGGTATCGAGTGCCCAACTTTAGAGAGAGGAGGAGCTCTGACTGTAGTGTCTCAGCAACAGCTGGTCGTATTCAGCTTCTGAGGCAGGGGAGGCAGGTGAGCTGCTGTCGGAGCTCAGAGACGAGTCTCTAAAAGGAGAAGGAGGCGTCAGAGCCGCCAGCTCCTCCATATCCTTCGCTCGCCTGCCGCTCACACAAGTTCCAGCCAGGTGCTCATATATCTTCCCGGCCGTTCGATTCTCACAAAAATTGGAAACCTCAGCGTATGTGGTGACAGCGGACTGGGCCTGTCTGCCCCTGGGTGCCAGGTACTGGGGTGGGCAGGCGGGGGCATCTGGAGCTGTCGGCAGGGCATTGGTGGAGCTGGCTGGGGCTCCGCCCGGCAGCATCATGGTGTTAAGCTCACTGATGTTGGCAGTGAAACTGTTAACCACACAGCTGATTTGATCCATGATGGTGGTGCCATGTATATGGCCGCCGATCAACCCTATGCCGATGTCACCCACGCCGATGACACTAATATCCCCGCCGTCCACCATACCAACACCCTGGTTGTTGTCGCCACCTCTTCTTCTGGCCCCAGCAGGGTCAGGCACATAAGTGGGCAAAGACTCCGCCTCCTCTCCAGCGTCTCCTCCCTGAAAACCCCTGGTCTTCGCTGCATGCTGGCTGATGGTCGGCAGGGGTGATTGAGAGGGGGTGCAGGTGAAGGGCGGAGCCACCTGCGGCTCCTCGTACTGCTCTTTGACAGCAGTTTGAGCAGATGAGTCTCCTCCTTCAGTGAAGGGCTTGATGATGGCCGTCTGGTTTGCTTCCACCGCCTCGTTTTTCTTGACATGGAATGACATCCTCTTCCATAGGTTTGGTCTGTTGCTACGCTCGTTCTGCGACCATGCAACAGATTTCCCATTGGAGCTGCAACAAATATTAAAGCAAACATAAATAGTAGTCAGTCATTTATCCACCATGTACCAGGTCCATTGTTCTATTTCTTTGTGTCAGTATTTCTGCCTTCCCCCATTCCCTCCTCGCTCCTTTATGTTCCCTAGAAAGTGAATTCCTTAAAGGCAGCAGGACTCCTCTGGGACTATTTAACCCAAATGAGGTAGCCTTTCCTCCGCTCAGGGAGCATCTTTTCTTGGCCTCATAACCAGCCAGTCGAAGTGATTTCATATCGGAATTTCAGACCGTTTCAGAGCGAATGGGGATAGTCATGTTCCTGAAAATACAGACGCGTGACAAATTTAAGGAAACAAAGGAGTGGAGAAACATGACAAGGTCCCTATTCATGGGGCACAAGGGGTCCTGTATGGTTTGGTGAGTAGAAAATGAGGGGAGGCAGACGCTATGGCCTTCAGTGTCACCGGATCTCAACCAAATTGAGAGATTGTTCTTAGGGAATATGTTTTGGACGGTATTCGTCCCTCCAGTTCAGACCAAGAGACATGTAATCTAGACCAAAGGTGTACCTGATGTTGTCCTGCGTGGAGCCACGACGCCGAAACAAGTTGGCCATACTGCTGGATGACTTGCCAGCCTTTGTAACCTTCTTGGCGTCACTCACATGCATGCGCACCACCGTGGACGTAGTGAAAGCACTGCGGACATTTTTTTCTGGCTTGACGAGCATGATGTACACCTGATCATGTAGAAACACACAAATTACTCTTAGTTAAAACAAAAAAACTGCAGGAATGATTCAATATTATTGTTTGAGAACGTTGCATTTACAGTTCTTACCTTTGGGACGAACATGCAGCAGAGAGCCACCGTAGCACTGAGGCTGACGCTAAAGCACATGGTGATGATCTTGTAGTTGGAACCAAAGTAAATAGGAACAAACGCCAGCCAGATGATACAGGTGGTGTACATGGTGAAGGCAATATACTTGGCCTCGTTGAAGTTTGCAGGAACATTACGAGTCTGCAGGAAAGATGAACAAAAAAGAAGAAGAAGAAACGTGAGGAACGTTGCAAGGAAAGAATGTATAACAGTATATTATGAACTTCTGTGGCACTGACATACCTTGAAGGCGTAGAAGGTGCAGCTGAGAATAAGTAAGCCGTTGTAGCCCAGCGGTGCCACCACCCCCAGAGTTGTCAGGTTACAGATCAAGTGCACCTCACTGATACTGGGGTAGTCATAGATCACCTAGGAGGACAGAGAGGGAGAGGTTGATCTGCATGTTTCAATGCATGTTAAACACCGTAGAACACGCACATACACACACCTGTGGTGGCTCTATGACAACAAGCGCCACAATGATCCCCAGCTGCAGCAGTATGAGTAGGAAGGCAATGACCAATTGTGCGCAGGCGGACATGAAGCGTGGTTTCTTGGTGCAGATCTTCTTCTTGCTCCCTGCCAGGATTCGCGCTATACGGTTGGTCTGGATCAAAAATACATCAAATGGTTATGCAGGTCTCACTTACATCGGCTGTGGATAATACCGCCTGCACTGATTCATGACAATAATCCCTTTCCCAGTTACCAAATCTGAAATATAGACCTCAGCCCACATAGAAAACCTCAACCTCAATACCTCCCTTACTGCTGGTAATCATCCAACCCCTCTTATTGCTTCTCTTATCCTTAGATGCCCGTCCATCTTTACTTAAACACACGACACAAACATGCATCTGTGACAGCGGACAATTTGGGGGCTTAAAGGTGTAACATGTATGCAACATCACTGAAGATTCAAATCCGCAGACATTCAACTAGACATTTCCTTCCAAGGTTTCTCTAGCTCTGGACAACGAATCAGAACGGAAAGTACCTTGGTCACCAGGGCGGAGTAGCTCATGGCCGGGGACAGGCCTATTCCCAGCCGCTGAAGGTAGCAGTAGACTATGTGCGGCTTGGCGATAAGACTGAAGGTGCACAGGTAGCTCAGACAGATTCCAGCCAGGATGATGTAGCAGAGCTCACGACTGGACGACTTGACCACCGGGGTGTCCCAGAATCTACGGAGAAAAGAGTTTACTTCAACATTCACTCAAAAGAAAGTTTTAAGTGCTTTGTATTATTTAAACGTGACATGAATTTATGCGACTAGTAAGTCCGTAAGGTTTTATTACTTGATGAAGACAGATGTGACGAAAAGTGTAGCCATGAGACCCAGACAGGAGAAAACCACGGCAGCGATCGGCTCTGGATCCCCCCAACGAACATACTGCACCGGGATCGGCTCACAACCTGGCGGGTGCAAAACAATAAGACACGGGGAAGCTCGATCAGCATCGCCTGCAGGTTGATCAGTGAGAGGATGAGTTTTCATGTGATAGCCGTGAAGCTTCATGTTGATGCAGGAGATGAAACGCTCGCGTAGGAACACGACGATGAAGAATAGATTTAGTGTGGAGTCCAATGGTGATTTACGAAATGAGACGAATTTGAAACTCAGATCTTTATTGTGATTGTGCTCATGAATGCACCGTTATGCTCAGGAACACACAACAAAGGGATCTGTGAAGGGAGGGAAGAAGAATCAAAAGATAAAACATGATACTTCTTCTATAACAGGATATTTCTTTCTGTACGGGACGAGAGGGTTTGCAAAAGGGCAGGAGAAGGTTTCAAACTGTTGTACAGACTTTGGAGTTAAGGAATCTAAGCTTCAGCCAAATCCTTTAACCTGGCACGCATCTCCGTCTCCTAGAGTGTGTACAGTGCATTATGTTGATGTGTTTCTCCGTGTGCTGTCGTGAGTGTGTAGTGTGAGGGTGTTTGCCAGTTTGTGGCATGTGTGGTACATAATTTGAGAGGGGATTTATCTGTCTCCATGTGTGTGTGACCCATATTCAAGGCTCTCAGGCCTTTTTGAAAAAAGAAAAACTATATTTGTGAGTGACAGACACACAAAACGAAGTGAGTTTACCACGTAGATCGTCTGTAGGCCAGGAGCCCATGGGACAGGCTCGACACGTGTACTCGTCAAACACAAATTCATTGTCCTTGCAGGGAGTGCAGGTCCAACAGCAGCTCACCTCTCCTTTCCGGATCACCTGGAGACGCACAATACATGAGAGGGAGGAGAGGTCACAAAGCTCCAGTGGCACTTGTCTGTAGCTAATCTTGCACTATGACCGTCCTGCAGGGCAGGGAAATTAGACGTTCTTCATCAGGGGATCAAAAGAGATGTATATACGGTCATGTACCCTCTTTCTTTCAACCACAGCAGCCCTGTAAAGTCAATTAAGGATAGTTGGTCTTGGTTAGTAAATCTATATGCAGAAGCTTCAGGTTGCATGTGATGGATTTTGTCATTTATATATTTGATATTTGCCTGGAATTACTGCGGCTGCTTCGGGAGACGTGGAAACTTACTGTTGGTTTTCAGTGTGAGCATGATGGCTGGATCACATTTCAGTCCAGTGAATGTGGGCCGATCAGTGTGGAGAGAATGTGAGAGAAGGTGTGTGTGAAAAAAAAAACAAAAAAAAAGGAAAATATTGCCAATATTATAGGATGTGGGGAATGAGTCATATTTGTTCATCTGACTGTGGAGTGGATAAAGGAGTTGACAGGGTCAGCAGAGAGCCAAACAGCTGGTAGAACTGAAGGTGCAGACGTGGGCTGCAGTGTAAAGGCCTGGAGGTAAGAACATGGCCATATCCTTAAAACCTGCTCCCGACTGGAAGCTTGAATTCTGCACAAACTGTCACATTACATGCAGCGGACGGGGAAGAGCTAATGTTAGATGCTCTTTTGGTAAAAGGGAGCAAGACTCTCTATGATATGGAGTCACTAGAGGGAGTTACAGAAGCGCAGACGAGAGATGATTAAAGCATGAACAAAGAGCATGGTTGAGTCTCTATATGAAACTGAAGGATCTGATCAGATAGATTGATTGATTGATACAAGTTCATGCTTCATAGTTTTCTTCAGTAAAACTCTGATATGTCCTCTGATTTATAGTGAAATATGCATGTATTGATTTCAATGTCTTTATAGCCTGGTGTGGTTGGTGTACTACCTTTACAGTTAAAGGATAAATATTGGATGATGTTTTAAGGAAATAAAAATGTAATTAAATTCAACTATATCTCATCAATGTAAAACCTTGTGTCCTGGGCCGGTGCCTACCTTGATCTGTGCCTTCTGGCAGGGCTCAGAGCACACTGATTGGATGACGTCGCTTTCATTACTCCAGATTTCCTCGTCGTTCATCAGCAGGCCGCCCTGATCCCAGCTTCCCACATGGATGTAAGCATACTCATCCTCACTTATGAGCTTAAAGTTCATGATTTCATACCTGGGACACACAGACTGTTTGTATAAACATGCATCTGAACATCATCTTACGTTTTAGACTTCCCCTTCCGTAACCCTCACCTGCCCGGTGAGTCTCCATTCTGATCAAAGTGGATGACCTCCCCAGAGACACCAGTGAAGTTGGTTCTCATCAAATACTCCAGTAGCTGGCGGCCATCAATGGGCCGCATGGACTCACACAAACCCTGGCAGCGGGGGCACAGCAGAGACTATCAATGCTGTTGCACACAACGGGAAAGCAAACAGAAATGCAAACCATTCATTACCTTGTATCCTGGACAGAGGACTTGCTGCATGGCATGCAGGCCGTACGCCATGGAATAGATGGCGTTTATCACAAAGCCCATCTTGGTGTCTTGGGCATACTGATGGCGCAGTGACTCTCTCCCTGTGGAGAACAGATACCTACTCATAAGGAAAAACCCAGTCAGTAACTGATCTATTCTAAATTCCACTGTAATCTACTGATGGGGATTATATCAAGCTATGACTAATACATAGAGGAGGATCAGTGGAAAATGTGTGAGAAGGTGTTGGGAGTAGAATCTTTGTGTCGTACTAACAGGTACAGGTGCGGTTGTACCCGCTGCTCTCCTGCGGGTGTCCCCTCAACCTGCACTGGAAACGGTGCTGCCAGAATTCAGGGAACCAGGGGTTCCTCAGGTTGGCGTCAGGCTTCAAGTTCAGGTAGTAATCATCGAACCAGGTCACGTAGGCTGACTTGAGCTTTATGGTGATGCCACCAGCGGCCTCCCTCTGGTAGCCATCGGTCACATCGGACCTGTCAGCCCAGCCATCACTGGACAGGGACGGGACAGGAAGAGACAGACAAAATAAAATACACGTAAAGACAGTATAATGAACATGTGCAAAGGACTTGATTATTAGGATAAAGAGGATTTGTATGATTCATATTGTATTTACTACAAGCATGACCACATTACCTTGTGTCTGACTGCTGGGTAATTAGAGCTCTTGCCTCATCTTTGAAAAGATACGGTATATTGATTGACTTTCATAACTTGAAAAACAATGAAATACCTAATTGGACGAGAACCTGTGTTGCAGTAACATACTGTGTTTCTGAGGCAATCTGTGAATGTGTGTTTAATCCCGACAAAGTCTGCATGCATACTGATTTTTAGCTTGAACTTGTTACATAACGGACTCATTATCAGTTTCATTCTACAGCCCGGCTGTTTGATATTATATATGATGCTCTATAACCACCTAACAACAGGAGGAAAAAAACATCCCCAGACTGGAGCGTCTGCAGAAATCTCTGATCTTAGACTTGCTTAAAAACATTGTGGGCTCAGACTCGATCGGCTGTTTCATCAGTTAACTGTTTATCCGTCTATTATTATCTCTCCCGGTGTCTACAATCAACACAGACAGAAGGCTGATTACACCTCCACACATGTAAAAAACGCAGACCTCGGTGACACAGAAATGCATCTTCCCTTCCCTGACAGAAACAGCAAAAAAAGAAGTCATTTTTAAAGAACTTAGCTACCAGAGCCGGAGTTACACAACCGCAGTGTGGGTGGCTTTTTCATGTTGCTCGGTTCTCTTGGTGATGTAGGGGATCATTTTATAACACATCCTTAGAGGAGCAGGCTCAGAAATGATACACTGGTTTTAAAAAGGCAGAGATGGATATGAAAAGCATGGAGGGCTTTGACTCTGGATAGTTTGAATCACTCTCGAACAAAAGCTCTGAAACCCACACAGTGACCTGGGAGGGCAATATGCTCTGTGCAGCATGCTGCAACACCACCTACAAGCTTAAAGTCACACACACACACACACACGGCTCTTGTTCACCTCCAAAAACACAATACCGGTCAATTTTCCAGCCAGATCTTTTCAGAGAGGACGCTCTGAAACTCTGCCTGGGAACAAGCTATTCATAAGGCTGGAATGATGAAAATAACATGTAGAATAAATGAATGTGTGTGCAAACAGGGTTGTGATTATTGGCCCATAGAGATTGAACTGCATGTATAGCTCCACCCAACTTCAACCTGCTGAGAAGTGAGGGTGGCTGAATACATCTGTGGGACTATTATCCTCTTATTACACGATTAAATGGTAATGTGCTTCGTACAGTAGCAGTAAATGTATAAAATCAGAGAGGGACTGCCATGTCAACGAGATCCGTCACGCCCTAAAGAAGACTGAGCCCCCTAAACTAAATTTATGCTGTAATGTACTTACGATATATGCAAGACAACAACATACACACAAGCTGTAGGCTGACAGTGGATTGGATGCAGCAGTTAAAATAGCCTTAAGCAATGTTGGCAAGATAACACACAAAAAGCTCCGGCTCCTTCTGTCTCTCTCTTTCTATAAATGGAACATATGAATGCACCACACAAATAAACCTGTTAACGAATCCTCCAGGCTTATCATGACACTGATGGTTTACGCAGGTAACTAAAGAATATATGACAGAAGTTTCAATGAACTACGGTAAACAACTATCATGTTATAGTGCATGTAAAACATATATTTTTCCAATTTAACAGTATATCTCTAAATGTTTTACCCTCAAATGACATTTTAATGAGCAGCCAACTGTCCTCAGCTCTGTGTGGTGGTTTAGGTGGTGCAGCTCGGTGTTTTGCCATATGTAGTTCAAGGTTATTTTATGTTTCCTGCCGTCAGATTTGAGCGACAGCCTACATGTGTGGCTCCTAATGAGCAGCGCATTTATAGAACACCAGGGACGAGAGTGAGCCAGAGAGCTAAACCTTAAAATAAAACACGATATTCTTAGAGAGAGCGAATCCTCCTGCTAAATCAACCCCCCGCTTTCTTCCTTTTTATTCCCCCCAATCATTTATTTTTCAATCCCATTACTGTCCTCCCATTCTGTCCTACACACTGCAGCTAATCTATGGCGCTTTCCCCCGGATAAGTTAACCCACAAATAGGCCAGTTAATGTAAGAAGGATTTCAGCAAGAAGCATTTTGCTACTGGAACCTTCAGAAAATGCCTTATTTTCCAGGTCAAAGAAGTATGTAATATCATACTAATCATAGTAATCATATATAGTTAGCTATTTTGATTGGCTCTGCTAATGACAGAAGACATAGCGAACATGCTGACTTCATCATCATCATCTTTTCTTCTTTTGTATGATTGTGATAATAACAAAAAGGAGTTAATAATCATTATGAATACTGATCGTTGTTTTGGACGGACCTGTGAACAATCCATCGCTGTAATCCAGCCTGCTAAAGATGAATGCATGCACACGTTCCTCAAGATATGACATCAAGTCTATGGTGCTTTCTCTATAATCTGCATGCATAAGTTATGAAATACTGTGAGCATATACAGGTAAATAACAGAGGTCCAAGAGTCAACCCTTGAGGGACACCTCATTTAATATGGAGATGATCTGATGATCAGCAACCAGTTGATACAAAGTAATATCTCTGTCATGAACTAAAGGTTGTAAGGCCTAAGGGTCCTGTTTGTTATATTTATCGACATGAATAAACCACCTTTGGATTGGAAAATTCCTTAAATAGAGCCGACTGGATTAGCCTGACTCAATATCAGCAACAAGTGAGTCTGTGTATACCAAATATATTCATAGCATCCTTAAAGTACATCTCATTTCAGGGTTTAGAAAATGTATGAAAAAGTACCTCTAGTTTCCATGGTGATGATGGACAGGATGGAGATGAGGATGATGATGAGAAGAGAAAGATGGTCTCAATGACAACGAAACACATCGTGTCTGATGCCGTTGGACATCTGAAGAGAGTCTGGGTCAAAGGTTAATATGTAAACCTTTCTTTAACAAATATTCTCAATCTTTAAAGAACCCTGGCAAATGTGGGAAAAAAAATTCAAAAGTGGACGTCAGACGTACAACGATCCACCACCCACCTTCCGACCAGCAGGAACTCTCCCACCAGGCGTTGCCGCCTCATGGCCATCAGTATTCCTCGTACCGTCATCCCCTCGCAGAAGCAGGCCACCACCCTGGCTTTTGGCAAGTGACCTCGTAGTTTCTGCAACAGCTTGTCGAAGCCCTTCTCCCCGGCGTTGCTGTATATCTTGTCAGAGTGAGCGATGCAGATCCCCTCCTTTGCTGCCATGTCTTTAAATGCCTCCATACCGCTCTCACCATAGTTACCTGTGAAAGCCACCGGATTAATAGAATGATGTTCTACTACACAACAACACACACAACTCTGGGTGCTACATAATTAAATCCACCCAGGGGGAGCACAATCACATACACTGATGTGGTTCCAGAAACAAAACTTCTGGTAATTTTGACCCCATTATAGCAGCTGTCAGGGGTTAGACGTTCCTGTTTGCTGGAAACGAGGTCACCTAGTTCTCTGTTGCTTTGAAAGAGTAATCTCAATCCGGGCATGACACTCCGAACGTCCTGTACATTACTATGTCTGAGTTTCTCTCCGATATGTGGCATGCATTCCTGCGGGGGTGACATGTTGTCGTCTTTTAAAATCCTGATATTTCTGTTTGCATCATAATTATTGTAAAGTAAATCTGGAATATTGATGAGAACAGTATAGAGTTTTGTGGCTGATAGAAACACTGATGCCAATACCATTTATTCAGTTTCTGGATCGGTGGGATAGGAATATCAAAGCTGTGATAACGCCGTCCAATTACACTGGCAAGATGTTTACGTGAGTGGGTGGGGGTTGTTTAAAGGTAAGAATTGGAGATCAGACTCATATCTGCACAGCACGATATGTTCAAGTGCTGGCAACTAGAAAAGAAAAAGAAAAATGAAGCAATTTTTTTTATGAAGGTCATTCAACAGAAAATAAATCATTTTATCTTGTTTATTTATTCTTTAAAAGTCCTGTTTTGAATACGAAAAGATGTTAATTGCTTCTACAATAATGAGTCTTTTCAAATAAGCCTCTAAAATACCAAGAGGAGCACTGAAACAAGTTACATGTGATTCCCTTTGCTAAAGTAATTAAAAAATAGTTTTATCCTCTTTTTCATGGTTGTTTTGTGTATCAAAAGGACAGTCGAGACTGGGATGATGGCTGGAACTAACTAACCTGACTACTATAGTGAAGTCCTACCCACAACGAGGTGGTTACATGAGCTCCTCCGTCCCTGACCCAGTGTCAATAAGAACATTATTACTTTCACAAAGAAAGGATCCGCTTTTGGGCTAATTCACAAGCCGTGACTCACTGTCATTATGGCATGATTCATGTATAGATAAGAAGAGACGAATGGAAGGAGGAAGCTGGAGAGACAGAATCATCGTCAGTCACGCTCAGTGGAAAGAAGCTGTTCAATTGGCTAAAATTAAAGCTACAGAAAGACGTTTTCAAGAAAGTCAATTCAGCTGGTTTGATTGTGTTTACAGAGAATGTGAGTTCTAATTAAATCATCACAGCATATCAATACTTTTGTTCTCAAACATTCTTCTTGCCACCATCTGGCCATTTTCTGTCATATTTGTTGTGAATCTTTTCCAGTTATCGGGCCGTGTTCCATTTCTGTTGTATGTTTCAGCTCGAGGGAATCGGAGCAACAGTCTTACCCTCCGTGTGTATTGCAGACACGTAGCTCCAGTTGTATCTCTTGACGATGTCCACCATGGCTCGGGCCTGTTGCATATCTGATGGCACCACCCTCATGAAATATTTATACAAGCTCTGGTGGGAGGAATGTAAATGTTCAAGAGAAGCATGACTTGTATTGTTGTCACAGCTGCCTTAAACTCAGATGATCTATTCCTGCTTTATTCACAAGAGTTCTGGTTGTTCTTAATCGGTCTCACCTTGTCACTGAGATCCATGCTGGTCGCAGAGTAAGCTATCTGTGGGATGTTGAAGAGCTGGAGGAGATTTTGCACCTGGATGGCCACAGAGCTGGATCCCGGTCCGATCAATCCAACGATGGGCTTCTTCGTCTGGAGCAGCATGCTCCCCGCCTCCGCAGCACACCTTCCCTGGTTCTCCTCCTCCTCGTTGGACACCAGTGTGTCCCGAATAAACTCAATACTCTGCTCCAGTGCCACTGCTGAGTGCCAGCATGAGTCCCTGGTGGAAAGATAGAGATGGAGTTGTTGTTTGGGCAAGCAGAACTTGGACAAGCATTGTTCACGAGGGGAGGATCTCTTGAATTAGATGGTTTAAAATACGCTTCCTGCTCTTCAAAGAAAGTGACGAACATAATTCTATGAATCAGCCAGGCGTTTGCAATCCAGTTCAGCCATAGTCAATATGAGGTTTCAGTCTTTATGTTTCCCTGCACAGCCGTTTCCCTTTCCTTTCCTTGTGCATGGTGCATGACACCAGCAGCATCAGCCTCATATTGACTTTGGCTATCATGAAACAAACATTGTGGATTTTGTTCCTCTCATTCTTTACAATGAAGTCAGAAGCCCACAGAGGATAGATCACATCCCTCATGGTCGGAGGATTTATTGCAGTGACAAAGACCTCTTTGAACTTCCATGTGTTATATGAGAGTTAACAGCTTGAATCAGAAAATATCGTTTCATATCTAAGGTAAATATCTTTCCTTGCCGGGCGACCGGATCGCTCACCTCAAGCTGTCTGTCACTTACCGGTTCATTTCTAGCTCCTCACCTTTGTCAGCATCGTGCTTTACACCAGCCATTACCAGCCTACACTCTCCAGTTACCTGTCGGTCTCGTCCCACTTACTGTTGCAGACTTTCTTCACCTGTCCTTAGCCCCCACACTTACGTTATCAGGATGTCTGTCTGCTCCTTCAAGTCTCCGATCTGTCCTCCCCTGCTGCCTCTGCTCAATTAAAGTGACTCTCCATCAAAGCCTCTATAAACATACCATCTGTCTCTGCCTCCGTGTGACTCATTCGCTTCCAAATCATGAAGGTCCGCGGTCCCCGTGGGATGTTGGACCCAGATTAAGATACGAGGAAATGTGCTTTGCTTGCTGTGTTTTCGTTTGATAAATAAGACCACAGCTGTCTTTACCACTGTTTGGACACCAGTTAAACCATAGCGGGAAAATGGCTATCTTCAATATGCCTTCAACAAAAACAAGACTACAGAGGTAGTGTGGGTCATCTAGTGATCAGAAGGTTCCTGGTTTTATCCTCAGAGTCCCTGTCAAAGTGTCCCTGAGCAAGTCTGATCTCCCAACTGCCTCCGATTGCCTTTGCTATAAATTTATGAATGTGTTTGCAGCTCGGCACCTTGTATGGCAGCATCTGCCAACATTAAGTGAATGGGTGAATGTGAATGTGTTGTGAAGCTTTGAGTGGTCAGAAAACTAGAAAAGTGTTATTTATATATATACTGATTCCTAACAAATCCTATGAACTTGGCATTAAAATCCTTCACCTTGTTGACGAATGTTTAGCAGCCGCATAATAATCTGCATCGTTTATCACCTGATTTCACAGCCAAGAGTGATGTTCGGGAGGAGAGTGGGGTCTGCATTAATTCGATCCAGAGTATTCATCATGGCCTCGACCCTCTGGATCCCATACTGCTCACGCACCTCACCACACTTTCGCTCGTGCACCTGAGTGAGATGCAACACAAAGTTTAGGTCAAGTCACATGCACGTGAAGGGGGGGGCATGCACATATAGAAACATGCAGCATGTACCTTGTCTGCAGGTGGCTGGTGATGGACAGAGAACAAGGCTCCTATGATGATATCTCCAGGGATATGAGCCAATACCCTTCTTTCATTGTTCTGGGCATTGACCCCAACTTTCAGACCCAGCCAGCTCAGATCAGCTCCCAGTAAGATACTCACTGCCAGCAGCCTCATGTGTAATCCTGATCTATTTGCCATCTCTGTGTTCCTCTTCATACCTCCTGCCATCCTCGCTGCTCTTAGAGCCGAGGTTCAGATGAAAAGGATGTCATGGGCACGGGGCTCGTAGTGCCAGGGACAAGAGTTAACATTCTGGAGGAAATTATGGGGATGAAAAGGGAATTTAGCTCGTCATCCAACGTTTGTACTTCATGAACAACAAACATTTGTGGAATACAGAAAAGTATTCATACATGTTAATAAAACCCAGTGCATCAAAATATCTCTTAAAAAGTTCCTCTCCATGTTGCTGAATGTCTTCAGTCACATGCAACAATACAGGTGAAGTATTAGCAACCTTTGTAAGACGAATGATGGATTCAGGAATTCAACACTGTTCACTCTGCATAATCAAAGTAACTTAAGCTTACCTCTTTTCTTCCAGCTGCCTGAAAGATGCCATTCCTGTGGACACCATTTCCATCACAGAAAAGCAATAAGAAAAGGTTTTTTTTTTCTTTTGCTCAAGCTCAGTCTGGCGACTGACTGCAGCAAACAGCAGCAGATATTATAACCCGTTATTGGAACATGCTTGACTTACTGACGCACACGGTGCCCCCTCCCTCCCTCCCTCCCTCCCTGCCTCTCCACCTCCTTCTCCTCCCACTCCAAGCAGTGGAAAGCATGGAGCATCATCAGTGACTAAATGGGTAGATCTCTGGAAGTCTCCGAGAGGCAGGGAGAAATGGAGGCATTGTACATGCAAAAGAAACAAGTCAACAAACAAGAATGAAAGAGAATAACCGACAACAATAATTGATATAGTGAGTGTTGTTTACGATAGAAAATAGGCAAGATTCTCTATCTTGTCTCTCTTTCTTACATCACATTGTGCCCTCTAAATGTAACAAATGAATGAACTGGTGAATGATATAAACAAAACAGGGATCATATAAAGTTACAGTATGTGGAGTCGTTGGTAGGTTATTGGTGGAGCCCGTTCTCATCCCAGCTCATCAACTGCTGACAAGGTGGGATACCAAGGCCACCTGCTTCTGATAACGCCTGCTCCGATGGCGTGTAAGTTGCGCATGCGTGACCCAGACAAAAGTGTGTGAGGATATTAACCCTAATCAGAACCTTACCCTGTCTCAGACCATTTCTTTTGTGGCTAAACCTAACCAGACCAAACCTGTAGTGTTTAAAGTGGAACTATTAATAGTTTATAGTGACGATCACTCTGTTCTGCATTGAGTTGTTCCAGTTCACAGCGTCAGCTCGTACCGAAATACACCCAGTTAGAGTAGAGTTCGGACTCTGTTCCTGCAAGAAAGAAACTTGGTTACAATCAGGAATCGATCACTGGTCCCCTGCTGCAAGTCCGCTGTTTGTCCCAACCTGACTGCCAACACAAACGTTGTTTGTTGATCTTATAATGAATCCAAAGGGTTAATATTAGAGTTACTTGTGTCTCATACAGATGCCAAGGGGAGAGAGAGAGAGTGTTGCTTATGGACGAGCTTGGAGTCTTGATATTAGATGCAGAGGGATGAGGACCTGTTGTATGGTGATCAGCCAATGTGCGGCTGTTAGCCTCTTGTTTCAGCGACTACTACATAGGCGGATATTCTTTTATACAAATTAGGAGCAGATTAGTCTTTCGTCACGAAAATTTAGACGAGATAAATATTAAGGCAGAGTTTGAAGACGTGCTACTCATTTCTCCAATAATAAAATAACAATAACTTCTGGGTATTGATGAGTCGGACAACAAGATGGTTTGAGTTATTGTTTTGTTGTTGACCCTTCTATGCTTGAGGTCGATTCGACCCAACCGTCTTTATAAAACGTCCTTATGTGTACATGATGCTTCATGGCTTTTCATCAGATTTGTCCTCACTGTCTGTACTCTATGGGGTTCCATGCTGGATAGCAGATGATTTCCATTGCATCTCGTTCCCTCTCTCTTTTCGCTTCAGGTCATTCTGACAAAATGTGATTAATAGTAAGAAGTGTGTTATGTAAGAAGTATATTATAATAAGATGTGTAGTGTATTCCTCTCCAGCTTCAATTGAGGCCTATTTCTTTCCAAATGTCATGAGACATAATTATGAAATCAAAGTAGAGATCCAAATCTTTCAGTGTTACGAGACCAGGCAGACCCTCTCTGTTGTAAGCTGAGCCCAGTTTTACATGTGTAAATGTGACTAACTGTAACTATTGAGGACAATTTCACAAAAAGCATTTGTTGTATTAAGAAGTTTTGTTTTAATTCACAAGTAAAATAATAAAGAAATCCTGTGTTAACATCATAGACTTCATCATAACAGAACCCCTGAAAGGAACATACACTTTAATCTGTACAATTTAGGCATAATGACTGAATCTATGACATAAGAAGCAAAAGGTTATTTTGTAGTCTTTGTGACTCGTTCACACTTTAATTTCATGAACATTTGCAGGTGTAAAGTTGCAACAAAATGTGTTTTCATGGTCGTTACAGTGAGGATATATAATGACATTGATGGAATATGCAACTTACAAAATCTTTTCAAAGGACATTTTCAAAATGTTATCAACCAGATTAGAGAGAATGTTTTGCATGGATATTCACTACTAGGAGCCACAGGGATGAAATGGGTTATTTCTGAGGGCAAAACTGTGGTTTGTTAGATGAAGAGAGGGTTGCCCATGTAAACTGACTGATATCTGCAACAGTCATCTGGCGCCCTCTTGTGGACATATATATACTGCTATGGAACAATTGATCCTAACAGCCAATTCATTAACCTAAAGTTTAAAGATAAGGTTACACAGTGGGACTAGAGGGCCATGTGAAGCGGCAGTTCTGAGATAGACATCGATTCAATTCTGAGGAAGCCCTTTATACATGCAAATACCAAACACTGTTGTCTTTGACAATGGCTTGCTTTACTGTAAACAAACAGTGTGGCTGATGAGTGCATCCTGTGGAGACATGTGACTGATTCAAGAGGCAAAGATACATTTACTTTGACTTAACAAAGGAATTTAGGTTTTGTCAAATGCAGTGCAAATACAAAGCAATTAAAACTATATTTTTAATTGAGTTTAATAGTTGATTTAATTTAAACTTTTCAATTTGATGGCAGCAGAGGAACTTGTTGCTACTTCAGAAGCAAACCACTTTTTTGTCTTAAAATGTTTTGCGTTTGTTTTATGAGACGCTGTTGGAGAGATAAAAAAGTGATGATGTCTGCAAAGATGTCATTTGTAAAACACAGCAGGCTGCTTTTCTTCATTCTCTGTGATTAAGAGGCAACATTTGATGACATCATCTGGTGGGAGCGTTTTGTGGACTTGTTTTTGCTCTTTCAAACCTCTTAATAACTTTTCTAAAGGTTTAAGGTTAAAGGTCAGGGTTTGCAGTGGGAGAGACATGTGAGACAGTATGACTATGAAGAAATATTTCTCTTCCGAGAAAGCACTGGATTCATGCAAATACCACAGACACTTGATTTAACAATGGATTGCTTCACTACTTTGCTCACCAGGAAGTTATCTTGTGAGGTCACATTTCTTCAGAAAAGGAACCTTGAAGTTGTTAGTTCTGTCTAACAAAGTGTAAATATAATGCGAGGAAATTCTTTCCAAACCAAATTCTTTCTCTTTCTTACATATACACATTTAAAAGGATGCAAATTAAATACTGTGAGTTTACTGGTTAATTAGGTTTCGATTGGCTTTCATGCTCTGGCATTTGTGTAAGAGACGGTGAGATGGGAGGATAATATTATAGGCTTCACACATCACCAAATTGAACATGTGTTTACACATTAATCCGTACAAAGAAAAATAGATTTCATCCCATAATGCTTGGAATAACAGTACCGGTACATTAGTGGTATTATTTTGTGGTTGGTGGTGGGGAGGTTGAGATGCATCACAGATCAGCCAGCATTCCCAGCAGACTGTAAATTCCCTGAAACCACACCATATGTTGACTCTTTGACCCACCCAAGACAAGACTTTCCACGTGTGAGTTGTTTTATTGAGCTGTATCCTTAAATGATCCGGCAAGCCCAAAATGTTAACCAAAAAGAAGAAAATCAATACCGCAACTGGGACTTGCTGTGTGCTGTTTATATAATAAATGTTTAGCACCGATACACTTGAGTTAGAATTCTTGCTCTTGGATCTTGGGTTGTGTTATTTTCTGTTAATTGCCCCCCTTGTGAGAAAGGCCTCAGCCTCAGGTTAAACGGCATGTGACCGGCTCAGAGAGGAGGGGGGGGGGGGGGGGGGCCGGCGCGGGGGGGGGGGGGGGGGGGGGGGGGGGGGGGGGGGGGGGGGGGGGGGGGGGTGCCGGAGGAAACCCTGCAGCATTAAAGCCTCAACAATCCAACTATTAAAAACAGGCTTCCCACTTCATTCATCTCGCGGTTGCTTGACGTTTCCCAGGAAGAACCTCGCTGTAATGTGGCTCCTGAAAGTCTTTAGTTTCATATTGTTTCTTGCGCCCAGCTTCCAACAGTTCCCCCGCCCGTGTGCCACCCGCGAAGCCCTGAGCACCAAGGAGTGCTGCCCGCCTTGGGATGGGGACGGCTCGGCCTGCGGGGCGAGCTCCGGCCGGGGCTTCTGCCAGGATGTGGAGGTGCCGGACGCTCCTGACGGGCCGCAGTACCCCTTCTCCGGGCTGGACGACAGGGAGAAGTGGCCCCTGGTTTTCTACAACCGAACGTGCCAGTGTGTCGGGAACTTCATGGGTTTCAGCTGCGCGGACTGTAAGTTCGGCTACTTTGGGGTGAACTGCAACGAGAGGAGAGAGTCGCTCCGGAGGAACGTGTTCCACCTGTCCGGGGCCGAGAGGGTCAAACTTGTGTCCTACCTGAACTTCGCCAAGCAGACCATCAGCAGGGACTATGTGGTGGCGACCGGCACCTACCAGGAGATGGACAACGGCTCCGTCCCGATGTTCGCCGACGTGTCTGTGTATGACGTGTTCGTGTGGCTGCATTACTACGTGTCCCGCAACGCGCTGCTCGGCGGCCCCGGGAACGTGTGGACCGATGTGGACTTCGCCCACTGGGCCCCCGGGTTCCTCCCCTGGCACCGTCTCTACCTGCTGCACTGGGAGCACGAGATAAGGAAGCTGACCGGAGACATGAGCTTCTCCATCCCGTACTGGGACTGGAGGGACGCCCAGGGCTGTGATGTGTGCACGGACGAGCTGATGGGGGCCCGGAGCCCCCGGGACCCCAATCTGCTCAGTCCAGGCTCGGTCTTCTCATCTTGGAAGGTAAATAAATACCAAGGCTGTAGTCATGGAATAAACATTAAAGGGAAACACATTTGCTGGGTTTGTTTAAGATAAACTAAATGTGAAAACTCATCTCTTGCCAGTCTTAACTATTTAATACAAGTTTCTATTTTCATATTGTTACAACAATTCCTAGTATTGTATTGAATCTAATTGATTGAGATTACAGATTTATATTCATAAAATTATAATTTTCTTAACAATCAACAACAACTATCTAAATAGATGGATATTCTGCTGGTTTAAACACCTGAGATTTCCAAAGCGTTGGCTGTGTTTTGCTTTCAATGAGTATATAATTGATTATCCAGGAACATTTAAGCCAGATACTGACCTGTTGTGGACAATGGCCCTAAAGGTTTAGACTATTAGAATGAAAATGTCTTTGAAATGCAGGGCACAGAATATCCTACCAACACAATACAAATGTATATATAGCCTAAAGCTTCAATTATGAGTGTGACTAAGCACCCAATCTTGTGATGATCCGGTGGACTGGAAGAAGATCTTACAGTTAGTATTAGCCTGTTTAAATGCCAGAAGTGAGGTTTACCTGTTTCAGTGGTGAAAAAGGTCTTCGGATCCTTTATGTTAGTGCTCAAGGATACTTCGACATGGCCTCTGGGGAACTAAAACTATGCATAATCAGGGAAACTTTTAGTGTTGAAAGTAAAATGATCCAATTGATAAATATCCCATCTGACTGTAACACTCTTCTGATATATCATTCTATTATTATTATATTACTCATAGTGTGGGTTGGTTGCAGTGTCTGGTTTATAGAAATTCTGAAATGAGTAAGAAATAATATCACAATTAATCAACAAAATGACAACGATTGAATAAACTAAAATAATTAAAATCATTAAAAGGAGAAATAGCAGATCTTCACATTTGTGCAGCTGGAGCAATTTAATGTTTCTGCATGAGAGATGACCTAAGTGATCGAGGGTAGTTGCCAAATATTCAATAGAGTAATTCATTACTGCACTCAAATAAACATTTGGGCAGTTTCATTTATAACAAAATTGTATAAGTTCTGTTATGTGTGTTGTTTGTTCAAAACGTAAAAAGAAACTGGTTATCAAATAATTGTAGACATGTAAAAAGTATAATATTTCCCTCTGAAACATAGTGGAATATTCAGGAATTGGCATGAAAAAAGTACCTTAATTTTGCACGACACTTCAGTAAACTACTGGGTTTAACTTGATGTCGGCCGAAACCCCAAAATACTTTATACCTGAACCTTATCACATGTATTTCTGTCTCTGCATCAACAGGTACTGTGCTCCCAAGCGCAGACCTACAATGATAGAGGGGTCCTCTGTGATGCCAGGGACGAAGGCCCGTTGCGACGTAACCCTGGAAACCACAATCGTAACGTGGTTGAACGGTTACCAACTTCGGCGGAGGTGGAGTTCACTCTCAGTCTGACAAACTATGACACCGGAGCCATGGACCGCGGTGCCAACATGAGCTTCAGGAACACACTGGAAGGTGAGATAAGCTGAACCCCTCGTATGCACACTCACACACCGACTGTCCTGCTCTGTTTCAAGTGATATCACTGCCTGGCTGCCCCATCTTGAATTATATACAGCTCTGCACTGCTACTCGTCCCTCTCACTGTGCTAATCCGGTACTCTGGTAATTTGTCTTGTCCCTCTGATGTGTAAACCAGTGTGTTTTCTCTGTTTATGGTCAGCACTTTAATTTGTGGATTTCAAAGGGTCTCATGACATTGTATTGCGTTGATCTGCATTGATATAGTGGATGAAAGAATGCTCAGCACTTTCAATAAGGCACACAAACACATGCATGGTTCCTAATCTGACAGGCAACATCAATAATGAATCATTATATCTTGCTGCTTGTCAGAGGCTGTTCTCATGCATTAATAAGAGCGTTGGCATCAAGGTTATAAATCCTTTGGTGGGATATATATGCCCTTTGTTAATGCAGCTTGTGGAATCGTACTGATTTTCAAGGCATTATCATTGATGTGCAAATGATTAACAAGGAGGAAAAAAAAGTAAAACAGATGATTACAAATAATAAATTGTCAAATCAACTATCCAACAATTGCATTCATTCTACTACATTGTGAAATATAAATGTGTCCACTGAGTCACGCGCATTTGAGTCTGAAATACTGTGATCTGCTGGTCTGCGATAATCTCATTTTGGGGATTATCATTAGTGTAAGATCACTCATAATTCTATTCAAATCCAGTCAATGCAGGAAATGTAGAATTAGGTGGTTAGGATATAAACAGTATATCAGCTCTAATCATATTTACATATCTTGTGTTTCATATACAGATCAAGCTTTATGGCAAGGTTACATTCTATAATGCATTTGGATGAACATATTAATCAAATACTGTAAAATATATTTTGAGAATGAAAGAAATTGTTTTGAGTTTGTATTAATAATGATATATGTTTCCTGGGTCAGTGCTAATTGGATGCTTCTCATCTTGCAGGATTTGGGGATCCACAGACTGGATTAGGAAACAGTTCTCATATGGGCATGCATGCGGCTCTGCACGTGTTCATGAACGGATCCATGTCCTCAGTGCAGGGCTCTGCAAACGACCCCATATTCCTTCTCCACCATGCTTTTGTTGACAGGTGAAACTGGGCACACAGAAGTTAGAGAAGCGTGCTTGGTAAAGAAAGGTCACCGGTTCCATCCCCTCCACCGAATTCATAAATGTGGGCGGGGTTAGTGAAAGAAAAAGTGCTTTTCCCTTCCCTCAACATTCACAGCTAAAGTGCCCTTGAGGAAGGCACCTACCCCCCAACTGCTCCCTGGGCGCTGCTAATTGGCTATCTGTCCATTGCTCTGCTGTGTGTGTCTGTGTATGTGTGTGTTTGCATATTCCCTACCTACAGACGGGTCAAATGCAGAGAAAATAATTCCCTAAGTATTAGTATAAAGTATTTCAAGTTAAAAATTCAAAAATATGCACACACCTAAAAAACTGGGCTACATTTCCACACTTGAACTTAACAACCGTGTTCTTTGTTTTCCCCATTGAAGCATTTATGAGCAGTGGCTGAGGAGGCACAGACCGTCCCCATCCCAATATCCAGCCTCTAATGCTCCTATAGGGCACAACAGTGAATACCACATGGTTCCCTTCCTGCCCCTCTACAGAAACAGAGAATTCTTCATTTCCAGCAAAGACCTGGGATATGAATACTCCTACCTGGATGCAAGTAAGTTTGTTCCTGAGTGGAGTTCTTCTGTCTTCCTCCTTCTTGCAGGAAATCACTGACTAACATCATCATGGTATCTGCTCTTTGCCTTTCATCTCCATTGCATTTCAAGAAATACACCTATTATTTCTTTTGTTCAGGAAAAAGTTTGCAATCGTCTTGCAGATCCTTCTTTACTTTTATACGAATATAAACATTTCGCCAACTTTTCTGTGATCATTTCTGTCTTCTTCCCAGACCAGAGGCTCGCAGAATCCATGCGTCCCTTCCTGGAGGGGCTGCAGGCAGTGTGGCCTTGGCTGCTGCTTGCAGGGCTCTGCGGAGGATTTGCTGCAGTGGCCATAGCCGCTGCTGTAATAACTGTGAAACGGCAATACCGTGGGTTGCCTTCGCTTCATATGAGGAGGTGGAGAAACATATTTTCTTTCCCGGAAACACAGCCACTTATCTTGAGCTGTGACACAGGCGAACGCAAACTCAGTAACTACCAGACAACTATGTGAAGGTATAAACAATAAACATTTAACAACTGTGAATTTGTACTTTTAATGTCTTTATAATCATTGATTAATACCAAAGTATTCAATTGTACTAATAGAGAACATTCTGAAATGGTTTATTCAACCAAATATTTTAACATTCTACACACTGTCGGTGCAACATTCATGACCTGTTACAGGAATGTCCCATAATGACTTTTGATGTTCAAGTTCTACGATTATCACGGTTCTAACAAACTAATAACATGCTAACGTCCACATCAGCTTTTACAGTGTGTTGCATCACTCAGTGCAAAGCCGGCATTTACCGGACAAAATGTCTACAACCGCCCTCCAGAGTAAGAAAATGAAAGCCTCCAATGCACTCGCAGAAGCCTTGAGGGAGTTCCTCTTTTTTTTTCATCTTCATGCGGTAGTTGATTGGAAAACATTTCGATTAACATTTAAATTGATTTATGTTTGTGGTGTGAAACGTTCTGTTTGAAAGAGTAAAAAAGTTGGAGTATCTGCCAAGACGTCAGGGTCTGAGACATCACAATATCAGGAAATAGTTCCATATTTTAACTTAGTTATATGAGTTCAAGCACTTGTGTGATTGCTGCCGCGATCTCGTTCATTGTTAAGAGACTCAAGATTTTCACTTTATATGGTAAATATGGTGTTTTAAATTCACAAGTTGGAACAGTCTGGTGTTAATGGCTATCTAATAAAATGTGTTGTAGTGTGCGTAAACTGTATACGTTGATCATGAATATTTAAGATTGATTGTAAAACATCAAACACATGAGCCTGGTTATAAAAGTTCAACACAAGAGTTTATTTTTGGTTCCATCATTTTTAGATCCTGGTCTCACCCAGCAACATGCTGTCAAGTAGAGCATTTTATAATACAGTACGTTCCTTAAAAATATGATGCATTTAATTGGCCTTAGATATTACAGTACATTCTGATTGTTAAACTGCTCTACGTTGTTTTGACAAGTAAGAGGAGATACATACAGAATTTCTCATTTCATTACAGAAAGTTTACAAAATATAAATTATAGTCGTGTAAAAAAAGTTGTAGCAGATGTACAATTTTGACTGTTGGACACGGAGAAGGTGGGATGGTCGGAGCACCTTTAACATTCTCACAGCACGGTTTATTCAGAATGATCTACAAGTGCAGACGTGTTAGACATCCAAATTTCCTCAAACTAGACAGAGCAGCTTCATCATACACACAAATACAGGTAGATATGTGAGATTTGTCCAGACAACATTTAGTCTCAAGTGATCCCGGTAGGCAGAGTGATCGAAGAATTCAAACAATGTATGAAACCAGAGGATGGAATGCAAGAAAAAGAACAAAAACAACTGAGTATATCATTTCAAATGCTAAATCTGTAAGAAACTGAAATGTACAGATAGAATCATTTTACCACAGATTATTAAAATAGAAAAACGAAGATGGTCACTTGTATGTGGGAAAGGAGACAACAAAAGGAATGATGGGCCTGAATTCAAGCATTCATATCTTCATGTCTCATTTTAGATATCCAGCAGATTTCAGAGTCAATGAGCAGGTGTGTCATCATCCGACTTGAGTGTTAAAAGTCGGTATCCCTCTATTGATCACTCTGCATGTCAGGAAAAATACTTTTGTATTCTAGTCAAAAATTAAAGAGACAAAATCTTTGACTCCAAAAGATGATCGTTGAAGAGAGCCCAAGTTTCAAATCTTGAAAAAAGAAGAATGGACTTTACAGCCTTGGACTAGTAAAAATACAGACTGTTTGTGTTTTAATTCATCATCAGTCGCTTTCGTCTTCACTATCAGACTCCTCTTTTTTCTTCTCGTCTTGCTTTGGTGGGGAGACTGGGGGAGGAAGGTCCAGACGAGCCCACAACATGGCTTCAGACTTCTTCATGGTTACCTCAATCTTGGCAGCCATCATGTTCACCATACTTTTACTCACATCAATCACCTGCAGGGAGTGGAGGGTGTGACAACAATGGTTTATTAAAGGAAATTCATCTCAAAATAAACTGCTCCTCCAGTGAAAAGTGTGATGCTCTCCTTACCCCCCACAAGCTGATTTTCTGCTCAAACTCCTTCTCCCCCTCAAACACTACATGGATGTCAAGCTGAAAGAGAAGGAAGAAATAAGCATTAGGTTGAAAAGCAAAGCACTTGAGTTTTGTACAGAAATATGTGACAGACTGCAGGATCGCTCACCGTGGTGCTGTTAGCATCCACGTAGCTTTGCTCTGGGATGGCGTTCTTGGCGTAGATAGAGATGATGACCTGCGACCCGGTCTGATGCCAGTCAAATCGACACGGGACCACTTTCTTATCCTGCACAGGGATTTCAGATTAACATTAGAACTATTATTAGATCATCTGATTTCCTCCACTGTGGTGAAAAGCTTTCCAGGACACCACTAGATGGAGTCGTGGTTGAAGCTCTCTAATGCCGACTTACAGAAACTGATAACTTGCTGTCAAACAGGCACACCTACCTCATCTTTTCTCCTCCATAGATGTGTTCCCTTGGTACAGCCCTCTTGAGAAAGGAAGGAGTTAAAGTCAGAGGTTTTCTTCTTACAGCAGCTCCAGTATTTCATCCTAGAAATGCAAGGAAAAAAACACACACACACACGCACCACGGATTTCTAGCAATCGATAGAAGAACCAGTATATGACGCTATCAGGAAGAAAACACTACTGCTGCTCTTGATGCTTCTTTTATAGTTCCCACAAAATATTTATTACTTTTTCTGCAAAATGTGGTATACTAACCCTTCATGGAAGATTGGAAATCCAGAGTGGTATGAGCACACATCCCCATCACTTGAAGGTCCATCAAAACTCTGGAGACGACAAGAAATGTCAGATTCAAAAGAGCGAATATTGCTAAAATGTTATTTGTTCTGGCATAACAAGTAAGAAAATCTGGGTGAACCTCAAGTAATTCCCATTTAGCTGATTGAACGGAGTCGTCTTGTCCGGTATTTTTATCTCTTTACAAATTGATCTGGGCATGAAGAAAAATTTCCTTAAACCAACTACTTATCAAAGACAAAGCCTATTTGCGAGTTGTATAGCGCTGACAGAGGTGTGAGTATCCCCTCCTGAGGATGAGTAACGACAAGCTGCCTTGTTCTCAGTGATTAATTGGTTAAAAGCAGGCAGCACTTCAAAGAATCTTTAATGTCTCAATAAAATGCATTAAAGAACAATTATGTAAATCATTTCAGTGCCACGCTTAAAGCTTCTACCAACACGTCAATCCAAATTCACTTCAAATTTTATGTTCTAAACATGGTGTTTCTGCTCTGACAAGACGGATTAGCTTGACTTTAAAAAACAGTCATGCCCCATCTATAAAGAAACAAATGAGGAGTTTAGACGAGAACTATATATACTTACCCCGAGCAGTCAGCTGTTCCTGATGCCTTATAATTTATTACAGTTTTTATCAGCTATAATTTTGGCGATCAGCTAAGGTCTAGATGATTAGTTTTGTTTCATTTTATTTAATCTCTACATGATTTAAGCAATTTCTTCCCACTTGTGAATCAAATTTGTTGGAGACGTATTTGTCAAATTCCACAATAAAAGCATTAATTAAAGCTAAATGTTTTAAACATTTAAGCTGCTGATGCAAAAGACCTATAGAAGTATGGACTGATTAATATGTAAAGGTGGAGACACACAAAATCCTATTCTGAAAATCACTGAATGCTCTGGCGCATGGTGGAGAGGTAGTCGTGCTCATGCAAATTTGGATACGACTCGTCAACTTGCCATCATGCACCGCATGGCTGGATTCATGTGTCTCCACCTTTACACATTTGAGCACCATGAGAAAATACTGACAGTTTTGCCAATTAAACAGTAACACATTCACTTACTTTAGTACATCCTCCATTTTTACAGGACGTTCCGATCTTGATCTCGTCGCTATCCTCCTCTGGAGGGACAGTAAAAGAGCACTGAAACCAAAACTTTGAAGAGCATCTAATAAATGCACTGACAGTCATGATGTGTCAACCTTGCCCTCTCAGATTTTACTCAAATCCCATGATGTGAAGGATGCAGGGGATGGCAAACTCCCAGTGGACATCCATTAACTTCAACTGTCAACCTGACTTTCATGTATACTCGCTGAAAAAGTGAAGGGGGTGACCATATAGTCAAAGATAAAAAGGGATGTGGAAGAATAGGAGGAAAAAGGCGAGGTGAGGATAATCTCTGTTCCCACCTTTAATCTCTGCCACATCATCAGACAGCTTCAGCTTCTCCAGAGCCTGCTTCAGAGAAGCAGAGACTTTATGTTGCAATCTCACCATCGGCTCATCAGCACTGCAACATAAAACAGGGCAGGAAAAAAAAAAAAAGGTATGTTAAGTTGATTTTTTCATTAAAGAGCACTTGGTGAGGGGGAAGAAAATTTGGAATGGAACAGGGTTTGTATTTTAATTATTCTTCTAAGGGATTCATTATAGTCATAATCACTTTTTCATAATCAAAATTATATCTCCGGGACACAGTCAGTCTAACACCAATACAGACGTCCCTTGTCCACTTCCTTTAAAAAAAGAGTACAATGGAGAATGTTTCTTACTATCCTTTGCTGTTTTCAGTCTGATCTAATACCTCTGATACTGTGTCGATACCTCGATACATTGGATACTGCATGATTGATTCAGAGCCGCATGAAGTCCATATAGCTGAACCATATGGTATTGAACTGGAAGCTCTGTTAGTGTATTGAGTGCTAAACCGATTTTTTTTTATTGGCTTGTTTACGTGTTTAATGTTTCACATAGTGTGTTTGTAGTATAGCAAGAATATTCTTATCCAAAATCAATTATGTTTTACTCAGTAGGGAGTAAAACGCAGGTATTGGGATAATATAAAAAATTTGCTGACAATCGTTCTACCTCGGTCTGCGTATCGCCTCCTGAGGCTTTGGTGCAGAGATGATATATCCGCTAAACTTTGTTTTTTCTTCATCTCCATCTTTCTTCTCTCCAGATGATGTCACGTCTGGTTTCACCGGCTCCGGGGGCTTCTCTTTGTTGTGGGGACCTTTTGTGCAGCCCTGTGGAGAGAAAGTCACTGCATTGAACTGACAAACAATGAGCAGTAGGACCAATGTGGCCCAAGAGAAGGTGTTAGCCAATGCCGATGAAAAACAATAGACAATGGAAATATGAGCACAGAGGATTAAAAGAATGGATTTAAACAAAAGCTTACCGCAATGCTGAGGAAGTCTGAGAAGTCAGTGGTTCTTCTCTTGCAGCAGGACCATCCCTGGAGAACGTTAAGGAGACGTTAACATTAAATTTGATGAGAGAGAAGACACAATTATAAAATTGTGCAATTTCAGACTTTTTTTTTCTTACCTTCAACGCGTCGTGGAATACTGGAACTCCGGGATGATAGGTACAGACGTCTGTGGAAACAAAACATTAAATAAATGTTAGTTTGAGGAAAGACGATGCAGTGAAATTAACTGACACAGAATACAACATACAAACTTTATTGTTTGACGTTGTCATCTATTTTCATTGAAATCTAGTTATACAACCATTTCAGCTTGTGGGAGAAAGAAACAGCCTAAAGGTGCCCAAAATATATTATACAGAACTCTCAGTACAACTGTACAATAGAAGTTCAGCAAAATATTCTGCAAAGGCATTTTGATAATCAACAGAACAAGAAATATATAACCCTTTTCAACTGTTAATGCTGCTGTCACAATGACTTATTGATATAGTCGGATTATGCTCTGAAGTGGAGCCTGCAACAAACTAGTTGGACTTGGTGATTAAAATGTTTTGTTAATGTGAACTCAGCTGGAAACTGTATTTCCAGCAGCAATTGGTGACAATAAACAATCAAGTTTGTTGCTTAGCGTTTATCATTATATACTTAGGAAAGTACAGATGACAAGTTTGGATTGTATTACCTGAAATTATGTGTTTAAAGAAATATATTTATTAAACTTCAAAGTACACTTTTATTATCATTACCTTTTACATAAAAGTCATAAACCAAATCCTTCACATTTTAAGTGCAGCACACAACATACATGCATACATGGACATATTGGTAATTTTGGCATTGTGAAATTAATAAGACATTTATTAATCTTTCCTTTATCAGAAGAACAACTATCTTATTATTTAGTTTGGTTATCAAACTGAATCAATTTCTAATCATGATTAAATACAAGCCGAACAAAAAGACTGTTTGAAATAGGAACACAATCGCAACACAGAAGGAAGTTTCTTTTCTTATTTCTAATCTACCATCAGAATGTCTGAGATTTGCTTCGAGTGAAAAGCACTGCAGTGTTTTCAATGACATCAATTGGAAATTGCCCTAAAGAACAAAACAATGTGGAATATATAAAACAAATAGCTTGGGAATAAACCAGAAATAAATCATTCTCTTTACAGCACATCTTAAACCTTGTCCACTCCTTGCTATTAGCTCTTAGGGTGATTGTAATATAAAAAAGAAAAAGGGGGCATCCTATTGAAGTAGATATTGGACTGGAATCCTGTCTTGTACAACTGGTAATGCACAAAGGTGAACTACTCGAAGACAGAGGATAGCAATTCTAATGAACTGAAATGGAGACTCACTAAGGTTTAGTCAGTAAGATCTTAAGACAATGTTATAAGTTTGAAAGTTCAACGACATGTAAATAAGTATGAGTAATAATGAAACATAGCCTATTTGATGGCATCATTCACTTTAAACCTCATCCAATCCCCCGCCTTCCTCCCAAACAAGTGTGTGCTGCAAGAGTCAAACGCACCACGTTCACCTCCTCCTACATTAGGAGCTCTAAGGGACCTGTGACCAACAGTGGCCTGTTAGGATGCTAGCTAGTGACGTTAACAGGTACTCCAAATCTGCCAGGCGATTCCTGGACCTGGTTTGGCTTGAGGTGGGGGGTCCGTAGCCAGGCAGAAGGTTCAAACCTCTACCATCCATCATAGGTTTATGGTTCACAGCCAGTGGGGCCTCTGTGATTGACAAGGTGCACACTCCTTCAACTTCAAAAGATTATATGTTGCACTGCTAGGTGTTTGCAGACTGCTGGGGGATCAATGGTCTCAACATGTACTCATGCCCATGATGGAGGCTTGATGGTGGCTCTGGAATACGTAATTCTTTCTATGGGTAAATCTGCTTCATATGGGGCTTAAATTACATAGGTCATTAACCTTTTATAGTTGTTAATAGGTTTGAGCAGCCCGCTGTCCTCTCCAGCCGCTGTGAGAAGACTGAGAGCCACCAAGGCCATTTATCAGTCTCTGGACTGTAAGTAATCATTAGGCGTCTCTCAGGGTCGGCGACAAGAGGAACACACAATGTGACTTAGAGCAATGTGATGTATTGTTTATATTTGACATCCAATTGAATCTTTACATGTGTGAAATATTAAACAAGATCTCTTCAAGATCATAAACCCTCTAACAGGAAAGGAATTTCTGAATTGTGGTGAATTGCCTTGCTATACTTGCATAGTTCATCTCATTTTATAATTCAGTTTAAGACAGCGTTCCCCAATCCTGGTCCTGGGGACCGCCTGCCCTGCATGTTTTCAATGTCTCCCTGCTCAAATACACCTGATTGTATGAAGGGCTTGTTATCAGGCTTCTGCAGCGCTTAATGACGAAGATTTATTTGAATCAGGTGTGTTGCAGCAGGGAGACATCTAAAACATGCAGGGCAGGCGGGCCCCAGGACCAGGGTTGGGGAGCACTGGTTTAAGACATCTGATTACACCTGGAATTTATTCAACCATATCAGTTCACAGAAGTTTTGTCACACTTTCCATATGAGTGTTTATTTGCAGCAATGTATATGGGCATTGGTGTTGATTTAGCATCTAGCTAGCAGCCTACCTGTCCCTATGGTTCCAGTCTTCTCTTTTAAAACTGGTCGAATTTTACAGTATTTATTACGGTCTTCTGTGACATCTCTCTAGAACTAAAATATTTATTGACAGCTAATATGAAGGTAGCTTTATTTACGTTCAGGCAGCTACAAACCCTATTGAAAATGAGGCATTTGACCGGATAAATAACTTAGCAGCCTAACGTTAGGTGTAATGTTGTACATCTCTCTGGCTTGATGAAGTAAAAGTACAGGCTGCTACGTTACGCTGAATTACTAGTTGGAACAACGTGATTTCGCTGTTACTACAATAACGTATTTGAAAACACATTAGTATGAGATAACATAGGGACATATTCTGTAGTTACGTGTAGCAGTACATGTAGTTATATTAATAAAAATTATAAAACTTGAAATCGCTAAACGTTACTCTTGTGTCCCATCCAGGTCAATGATTGATCTACGCTAAATTGCCCTCTAACTTGCTGAATGTTACTCACATGCTAACACCGTCATAAGTCACAGCAGGCCCACGTGTTTTTAGCTAACATCAGTATTATCAGTTGAATTTCATTGTGAAAGGAGTCGCTGTCACTTACTCACAGGTTAGCTACATTAGCCCACTTGGCCTGCTCACTGTAGAAATTTCCAGATGATCAGAGGTTAACAGTTAGCTTGCTAACAGAGTGTAACAGGACAGAGCGATAGTTAACTAAGACACTACTCACCGCCTGGGTTGTTTTCGGGATCAAATCGTTCTCCACATCCCTTATTATAACATAAAACAGACATGGTGGCGGGTAAAACAAGTTTAAATGGGGGATAACTAAGTTACCGAAGCCCAAGAAAGCTGGTGTGCATGAGAAATGGAACCGATGCTGCACTGACACTATATGCTCACTTCCGGATATCATCGGCTGCGTTCGGCAAAGATCGGAGCTTGCCCAGCCCGCTACCTCCATCCCGAGAGCGCACTGTGGTCCCACACATGCGACAACTGATGCTGGCCGTTTCAAACTTGCGGAAAGCGTTATGTTTTCCATACAACATCTAACTGGGACCCTAACCTCGCAGCAAAAGACCACATGGCTTTTTTTCACGTCAATTTTGTGTTAGCCCGTGCAGAAGAAGCCACTGCACTCAGGGTTACTGTTGTCAGGTGCATGAAACTGGGGCAATAGCTATTTAGTTTTACGAGAATGGCTGCAGCCCACTAGACAACTGCCTGTCGGGGGATATGTGCACATGAATTTTCCATTTCGTGCATCACCACCGACATGTAACGGACTGCTCTGAGGGTTTTTCTTTTCTTTCTTTCTATGATTGCTGTTTGAGAGAAGATGGGAAAGGATGTACTTTTACTGATTTCAGCTGTTTCGTCTAAAGGTAGGACACGCTGCGATGTTTGAGTGAAGTGTGCAAGTTTCACATAATTAATTCAAATACAGACGTAATAGAATTATTGAACTCATGAGGATTTTGCACCGTGGCGAGCTCAATACGATCTGCACGAGCGTGGAATACCATGGATGCACCGGGACAGTCTCTCCCTGGGGACTGTTGATCTATGAATGCTTTCCTATTTGCTACTTATCATAATCTATGTAAAGGTTCGACGTACAATGCAGTTGGTTTAAATTTGATATCAGCATATGTTAACAAAATATATGTCTTAAAATTTTGCTTTTAATTTGAATTAACGTGATATTAACTTTTTGATACTGATAATGTTCGTGCAATCCAATAAGTGCTCAGTCCTAGTTTGCTGTCCTGTTGAATTTGTAAAAGAATATAACCATATTCACCCGTATTAAGATGTCCTCCTGTTTTTATACACTTCTCTATTATTTATTGGCCAGTGCAGCGCCCTGATGTCTTCTGTCTAAATACATGTAATTCTTTGCTCCAGAGTTTTTTCGGGTCAAATATTCACCATTAATCCAAACTGAGAGCAGCATTGAATATACTATCCTATCCCAGTAGTGATAAGCATTGCTCATGAAATGCCTTTGTAACTTCTGCCTCACAGTTCTCTACCGTTTAGCATGCAGAGTTCATGTCTCAACTCAGCAGCTGAATCCAGATCTGTTTTTCTTTGTTATTCTTTCCTCATATAGGGTGACTGGGTGATATAATAGTGATGAAGCCTAAACAGTGGGAAATTGTGCTCCCTGTGCCTGGCTTCTCTCTTCTTTTCCATTTAATTTACTTCTTCCTCATCATCTGTTTGCCTTCAATCCATGCCCAGTTCTTGCCAGAACCTCGGGCAAGACAACGTCTGCTGCTCTTCACCCAGCCCGCCTATAATGCTTCGATCTTTGAGAACTCCGCTGCAAGAACCTTTACCAGAAGTGAGGTCAAAATGGGTATTGTTCTTGGGCCACCTCGATCATTGGACATCACATACTCTATTGAGTCTGGCGACAGTGAGGGAATCTTCCAGGCTGAAGACTTCGTAATGGGAGACTTCTGTTTCCTCCGTATACGCACTAATGGGGGCAGTGGTGCCATATTGAATCGTGAAGTACAAGACAATTACACTCTGACAGTAAAGGCTTCTGCCCAAGGAGGCCTAGAGGCCTTAGCCACTGTTTACATTAAGGTCTTGGATACTAATGATCTCCGACCTCTCTTCTCCCCAACCCACTATTCATTTGTTGTTTCTGAAAGTGCCCCTCTGGGTGCCAGCATCGGACGTGTGACAGCCACAGATGCTGATGTTGGATCCAATGGAGAGTTTTACTACTTCCTCAAGAACAAAATTGAGCTCTTTGCTGTCCACCCGACAAGCGGTGTTATCACATTGACAGGTCGGCCCAGGATGGATAAGCAAGATAGATTCGAACTGGAGGTGCAGGTGGTTGATCGAGGGATGAAACTCTACGGGAACAATGGCATCAGCAGCACTGCTCGGCTTGTCCTAACTGTGAAGCGGGTTAATGAATTTGCTCCTGTTCTCAGGGCGGTTGCTGTCGTTCCATCGTGGACAGACAAGGACCCAGTCTATGCCAAAGTGACTGTGCAGGACAAAGATGAGGGGGTTTCTGGGGATATAGAGTGGGTGTCCATCATTGAGGGTGACGCCTTTGAACAGTTTGTGATTGACCGATCACCATTCGGGAATGAGTATAGGGTTAAAACATCGGAATTGGTCGACTGGGAAATGTTCCCCTATGGCTGCAACTTAACCCTTCAGGCGAAAGACAGGGGTATACCTCCCAGGTTTTCAAATACCCAAGTTGTTCAGCTGTTATTTACAAAGCCAGAACCAGTGCTGGCGACTTTTGAGAAAGATATTTACGTAGTCAGGCTGAGTGAATTAGCCCCTCCAGGCTCTATTGTAGAGGTGACAAAAATCTCCCCAGCTCCACTGAGTGTCAATTACAGCTTCAGCAGACTCTCAGAACGAATGTACTTTGATATAAACCCTTTGACTGGAGGTATTATGACCACAAGGCCTCTGACAACATTATCACAAGATTTCATAGAGATGGAGGTGTTTGATATTGTCAGTCAGCAGCGAGCGATTGTCCAATTAACCATAGAGGATGCTAATGACAACTCTCCAGTGTTCAGCAGGCCATTCTATGATATCGCAATCAACGAGAGCTTGCCTGTTGGCACTGTCGTTCTTGTAGTGTCTGCTGGGGATGATGATAAAGGAGAGAACGGTTACATAACCCACACAATCATTGGCGAGCAGTCTCTGCCATTTACCATAGATCTGACCACAGGGGAGGTGAAGGTCACGAGAGACCTTGACTTTGAGTCATCAGACGATATTTATAACTTTGCTGTGCGGGCCTCTGATTGGGGTTCACCCTACAGAAGGGAGAGTGAGGTTAACATTACTATCCGTCTGATAAACATCAATGATAACCAACCGCTCTTTGAGAGGATTTCCTGCAGGGGCATGATAGGCCGTGATTTCCCTGTCAGCCAGACTATCGTCACCATGTCAGCGGTAGACATGGATGAGCTCGGAATGGTGAAGTACAAGATGCTATCTGGGAATGAATTAGACTATTTTGACTTGAATCAAGATTCGGGGGCTTTGTCATTGAAAAGATCGTTAGCGGTGGCTAATTTGAAAAGCGGGATGTTCAACTTTAAAGTGGCTGCGACAGACGGAGAGATGTTTTCCGATCCGATGTTTGTAAATGTGTCTGTTGTGAGGGGTCGGGTGCAGTCCAAGGAGTTTGACTGCAAGGAAACCAGGGTTGCTCAGATGTTGGCAGAAAAAATGCTCTCAAAAGCATCTGCTATGGCCAGAGCAAGAACATTTGGGATATATACAGACCTCTTCTCCAAGAACAAACAGGCTCCACAGTTTGAGGCATTGCCTACTAGTATTCTAGTGAGAGAAGACCTTGCTCCCGGTGCCAGCGTATTTCAGGTGAGAGCACGAGATGGTGACACAGGCTTCAACGGCCGCGTTCTCTTTTCCATATCTGATGGTAACAAAGAAAACTGCTTCAATATCAACATGGAGAATGGGCTGATAACAGTTTTACAACCGCTTGACCGTGAGAGATCAGATCGTTATTTCCTCAATATCACCATCTACGATCAGGGTGTCCCTCAGATGTCCAGTTGGAGACTGCTGACTGTCATCATTGAGGATGCGAATGACAATGACCCCCAGTTTTATCAGGACAGCTTCACTGCTCTTGTTCCAGAAAACTCTGCCATCGGAATGGAGGTTATAACTATCACTGCTTTTGACAAAGACATGGGTCAAAACGGACAGCTGTCTTACATTTTACTGACAAGTGTCCCCCAATTCGGTATTGACAGCGAAACTGGAATTGTATTTGTTTCAAGCCACCTGGATCGGGAAACCATCCCCAAATTTATGTTGAAGATTGAGGTGAGAGACAAAGCCGATAGAGGCTCTCGAAGGTCGTCAGTGACGACTCTAAATATAATAGTGGAGGATGTGAATGATTGCGCACCAGCCTTCATTCCAAGCAGTTATAGCGCTCGAGTACCGGAGGACCTCCCATTAGGGGCTGTGATTACGTGGGTGCAGGCTAAGGACCCAGACATCGGCCTCGGTGGACTGGTTCGATACTCCTTGTTCAACGACTTCAATGGCACTTTTGAGGTATGTCAAGTTTCTATTTTAACGTCTATGCTCTCATATATGCTAATCCTCCTTGTATTAACAGTCTATGATGGTATGGGGGAATGAATGTCTTGCACAGATTGATGCTGTGAGTGGGGTGCTGAGGATGAGGAAGGAGCTGGACTTTGAGAAACAACAGTCTTTCAACCTGACCTTGTTTGCTGAGGACAGGGGAGTACCCAGCCTCAGCAATCAGACATTTGTGGAGGTGGAGGTGCGGAGAACGAACACACACACACACACACACACACACACACACACACACACACACACACACACACACACACACACTATGTATTTGTAAAGCTATCATAGTGAGGACATTCATTGACATAATGAAAGCGCCGGAACCTAAAAACAATTCTAACCTCAATCCTTTAAAGGTGTCTCAGAAAGTCAGGACAGACCAAAATGTCCTCAGTACGATGGCATTAAAACTCCAATTGGTGCTCACAAAGATAGCTGTGCAGGTACACACACACAGACACTTCCAATAGATCTCTTCCACAGCAGCCAGATTGAGATTAAATAGTAGGTACACACAGGTGTCACTAATTACATGAATTAATGGTCTGCGCTATTCAGGTACAGATCCTTAATTAAGGTGATTAGTTACACCTGTTTAGACTACTATTTCATGTCACAATGGCTGCGGTGGAAAAGGTCTGTTGTCAATATCTTGTGTTGTGCGCTAGACTTTTTATTTTATCCAACTGCTTCCGTAGTGAATTCTTGACTTGAGGATAGAGATGCCTGATAGATGTTTTTCCTTCTCATATTTGTAATATTAAAGTACATCTATTTAGTAAAAAAAATTACTGGCATGGAAATTGTATTTGTGTTATAATTTGATTAAAGTTTTGGATATCGGTGGTGTAAGTTAACTTATGTTAGTATTTATTACAGTATGATATTTTCACGTGATTCATCAGCTTAAACAAATTGTGTTTGTTCAGGTGGTGGATGTCAATGAGAATTTGTATGCACCCTACTTCTCTGACTTCGCCGTGAGAGGCTCCGTGAAGGAGAACTCTCGTGAGGGCACGAGCGTCCTGACGGTCGGCGCCATGGACGACGACAGTGGAAGAGACGGCGTGTTGAGGTACTCCGTCAGAGGAGGCAGCGGACTCGGCACTTTCACCATTGATGAAGACACAGGTGCGACATAAGATTGATTTCCAAACCCATTTATGTGAAGTGAAAATCCAATCATTTCCGTGCCATCCCTGGAATGTCTTTATTTAGTGGTAATCACTGCATATTATGGAGAAGGAAATGTTTCTTTGCCATGGCTGATGATTTCCCCTAGTGTGTATGTGACTTTGCACACTGTGGTTTTGCAATCCACCAATCAAATGATACATGTTTTTTTTTTTTGTGATATGAGGGAGCGAGGTAAAGATAGTGTGAGTCACTCACAGAGTCAGTGTGTCGATGGGGCCTCACGTGGAAGCTGTGTACTGGGAGATCATTACTGTAATGAGGGCAGCATGGCAGCTACACTGCCGGGGCCTCGGGGCTCACAGTACAACTGATCCAGTGCTCTGTGGACGACATTGATCAAGGGGTTTTCTGCACCCTCCTCCTTTCCGAGTGCAGCCAAACGACTGACTTATCTAAGGAGTCCTGACCCAAAAAGAATCGCCTCCAACCGTACTGCAGTGTCTAACTGAAGCTGAAAACACGTTCATCCAAACAGTAACAGTAACTAAAGTAACTGCCTGACCCAGAGATCACATGAATCAGCAACTCGGTATCAAAGTAGGGCAGTTCATATGGACTCATCATCATACACAAAGCGGAAACATGGACATTAAGTTATGTTGATCTTAATGACTCTTAATGTCTTGAATAAAAAAAATTTAGGACACAATATGATTTCAGTTAACAACGGAGGATCATGTTTTACTGAGCCCGTAACTTTATCTGACGGCTCTTGTAATGCTGCAAACAAACAGACAAAACATGACGACTCCCTCAACAGTTGGATAAGAGAGAAATATGACTCCTGTTTGCACAGAGATATTAGAATCGCTGCCATAGACAGCCCTGTAAACACCAAGAGAGTCTGCTTGTTTGACATTTCCATGATAGCACAAGTATTGTGGATGTGAGGGAGAACTCATGCCTTTGCTGCTATTCTCTATTATGCATTCTCCATACTTTCCCATGCTGCTTTTAACCTTAATATATTTACCTATATGTTTCTCTCTATCTCTAATCCAGGTTCATTTAGTTTACTTTCAAGAGGCTATTTTTCTGTTTGAGTTGTCTTGGAATCAATGATTACTTTACAGCCTTGAAACTATTATCGTCACCAGTTGCTTCATAGAATGAATGAATAGCTTCTCCTGAAATCACTGTTTGTACTGAATTTAATAGTACACACCCACATTCCCACTTTCACCGCAAAGTAATTTCTAGTGAATAAAACCTTGAATTCTACAAATCATTTCCTGATCAAGAAAAACAAAGAGTTTGAACCAGTTTTAATAACACATTATAAATCAGTGAATTATGAATCATAGGCGTATAATAGATACTTCCTGGTGGATGGATGGAAACTGATAGATATATTACCAGTTAGCACTTACAGATTCCCTACACACATTCAACTGCTCCATATAATCTATATCAGTTATGATGTTGACATTTTAACTGTAGAAGAGAAAAATTGTAATGTATGTATATATTTGTATAATATAGAACATAAAAATTGATTACAGCACTTGGTGAAATCAATTCTAACTAGTCATTAGCAGGACAATGACAGCAGTAGTAGTTAATTCTATCCAGGACAATTTATTGGAGCACTTATTTTAGAGAGCAAATGGCAGTGTTGCTCCTCGGGACTCTCCTCACCTCTTGTCATACTGATCCCCGCAGTATATGATAAACACTGGAGGCCTGCATTGACCTTTAACTAGGCTAATTAGTATTGATTGTAGTTGACGGAGAAAGTGAGGGAGGAATGAATGGACCGACAACGGGACTCCTTCTTGCAATCATACTCGGCGTCTCTTTTTATTTATGGTTATAGTAACAATGTCGACCATGTATATTGTAGGGAACAAACCCTGCTGTTCTCACAACCTCTGTGAGGAGTATCACAGCCGGGGAGAAAGTTTATTGAGCGCAGATTTTCCAGAGGACATCAGAGGGCTTGTTAGAGCAGAAAGTGAAAGGAGATGGGAGTGGAAGCGAAGTGAAGTGAAGAGAGGAAGGAAGAGGATGCAGGGGAGTCTGGATCACATAAAAAGTGCCAGAAAGAAATAATGCCGTTTTCCTCCGATGCCTTTTATAGTATTTTTTTGGAAAGTTTGCTTTAAAGTTTTGTGCCTTTTGTTTAAATATCTACTCCCAGTTACAAATACGATAATCTCTGACCAGCGCCCTTCCTGAGTTCAAATAAGACGACAGATCAAGTGCATGTCATGTTATCCCCCCGTAAAGTGATTAATTCTTATCTCGTGGCGGAGGAGTCAGTTCTGTCGGGCAAGGACGGTGTCGCACTGCACTGTCCTCTTACCGTGCATTTAGCTGCCATGTTGAGTGGCTTTGCTCCGACTGCTTGTCAATCTGTGGCTCTTAGTGCCAAAACTAATGTGAGGAGAGAGAGAGTGAGATAGACAGTGACAGAAAGTGAAAAGGTCAGAGAGAAAGAGAGAAAGTGTGAGATATCCATTTTGTGTTGCCTGTCGTAAAGAGTTATTTTGGATTTGTTTGAAGCTGGGATGTATCAGGGACTTATCAGTTGTCAGCGTGTTACATCCCAGCCAAAGTGTTTCACCTGATTATACTTGTATAACCAGCGGGACAATAAACATCTTGAACCTATAGTATATAGTTTTGTGATAGTTTGCAAATAGTCTCTAAGTTGCATCATATAGCCTCCATTGCCTATCAATTTGCAGTATATATTCTGCAATATTTAGATGTTTAAAGGGAAAGAAACATTGCAAATTGTCAGACACCTTAGTAATACAATGTAGGTTGTATATGCAAATGTTTAACAGTGTTTAAGCTCCCTAACTGTTGCCCGTCCAGGGCTCCAGTACTCATTTTACTGCATGACGTGCTGCACGTCACAAATCAACCTGATAGGACTTTCACATTGTAAGTGCCTGTCCGCCCTATTGGGACCAAAGCGCCAGCAAACTGAAGTCTGAGCATAGAGTGTGTGCAATAGAGAGAGTGTTTTGTTACTATCAAGGTTACACAGCAACCTGGGAGTGTCCCAGCAAGGCATGCAGCTCAGTGCACTCTTGTTGTCGGAACATTCAGCCCTTTTTCCTGTCTTTTTTTCCCGGTCATGTAGCACTATTTGTGAAAAACATTTGCACCTTTCTACCACACAAGCAGCCAATTGTTATTAAAAACACCATCTTTCCAGCAGTGAAATACTTCTTTAAAATGACTCACAGCAATGCCGGTGGAAAGCAGATTGGCTATCTATCAGAAAATAAGTAGGATCTTCTCTGGCTTAAACCCTTAGCACTCCTGCACTTTGAACAAAAATTGGTATTCTTGTCATTGGCTGGGAGGAAAGCAAGCCCTGCAATTTCTCATTGGGTAGCTGTCAGAAGCCACTGCTCCTCCATTAGTGTGTTTGCAAGCTGCACGATTTGTCACAGTCAGGATGAAGCAGGCAAACGCAAGCACACAAACACGGAAAGTAATGTATTCTGCATTTGTTAAAAACAACAGGTCAACATATTTTGTCTAATCTTTATATAATATCATAATTATTTGTATGTCTTTTTTTTTCCTACCGCAAACAGAACAAATGTGTCTCACGCTGCAGATAAATATACACTTTGTCATCAATCATAGATCGATTATTTGACGTGGTGACATTAATTAGATGGTGGGGTGATGCTTGGTGCTCAAGAATGGAGACGCTGAACAGACATGTCATACTCAGAACTTCTAGATTAGAAAACATGTCATGACCCTTCAGTTTTTTTTGTTCCCTCTTTGAAGTGTGTTATTTATGGTGAGAATGGATGCTGTCAAGTCAGATTTATATTGAATTCACTGAATACTGCCTGTCGGTCTTAGAGTTCAAAGAGCTTTTGAAACAGTCAGCTCTGTTTTCCGCATCTCTGTCTGTCGAGGTTACTGACAGAGATGAGATGCAACTTGAAAGGGACGTGGTCAAGGACGATGGAGCAAGACTTTACTTCATATTTACCAAATAAATATATGCTTTCTCACATGTCTAGCGTCTTGTTCGGGAGAAATTGTTTGTGTTGCCAAGCACACACATGCATGCACAGACTCTGCAAACTCGTACAAAGCTTCTGTCAGTTTGGGGATGGAACAGACTTGTTTGTTTGTGGGGACGGCGACCGTCAGTGAGAGTGAGAGTGAGACAGAAAACTGAAATGTGATGAAGGCTTGTGTGCACTGAACAGAAATACATCAACTGCTTGCTTTAGCCTTAAAATCAGTTTCAGTCTGTTTAGCTGCCGACACTGCTTGGATCATTTCAGGGCTCCAGACTGGATATTTTCAGCACAGCCCAGAAATACCTGAAAACCAATTTCAACTGTTCTATAGTGAATTTAAACCTTCCCAAAATGAAAATGTTGCAATAAGAAAGCCATGTGTTTATTGCTCAAATGGAAATCGCTTAAATAAGAAAAAAAAAAAAGAGACCACAATGATATATTGAAATCATCCACGTATGTTTTATCTGGTTTACCCGCACACAGCCAAGGTTGGAGCACCTGTAGCGTCAGTTAGCAAGTAGCAAGCAGCTGTAGATTGTCTCAGTCCAGCGACTAATAAAAAGTACATCCATGTAGATTTGTCCTGACTTTACCTCAGACACAGGGTCTGTAGGTCTGCTTGTGTTCGATGAAGATGATGCAACACCCTCTTGCTGTGTTTTGTTTCGCCAGCGCAACATTTCTGACGTCCCGCTAGTACGATTCATGACTGAGGATTGTGTTTTGATGAGTTTTGCAAAGAAAACTTTCAGGTCTCTGCAACCAGCAGAGAGCTCGGTCAGTTTGGTATTTTCTAAGTGAAGTTAGTTAATAAATAAGTAAAAATGTTGGCCTAAAATCGTCAGGGATAAATCCTTGGAAGATCTCTGCTCATCGTGAACACATTATCCATGGCCTCCGGACAGGACACCATCCTGAGCCCTAGTTATTATCCGTTTGTATAAATGATGTGGTTAAATATGTGTACATCTGTGTGTATTCCCAGCTCGTGACCTTGCTCCACTGTATTTCTTTGCTCCTGGCAATATCTCCATATGAAATGAATGAACCCTAAAAGTGTGTGAACTCACACATGAGGGTGTGTGAGATTAACTGATTTGGAAAAAAAAGGGGCATGTGTCACCCGTTGTGACACATTGGGTCACCAAAGCTGTCAGCTACTCATTTACCTTAAGGCGATTAAACACATGTCAGACTATGTGCGTGCGTGTCTGTGCTTTTTGTATTTGTGCGTCTCTATCGGCGTGGGACCGCTCAGGGTCCGTTTAGCACGGAGCAAACAGCAGCAGGAGCAGCTTCGTCAGCTGTGATTAGCTGTAGAGGAGCTGAAGAACTGAAGGTGACTAAAGCGGCGCCACTAATGCCCCTGAATGTCACTGAAGCCGGGACACAAAAGTTTATCCCCTTAATTTGTGTCTTTGCCTCTGGAGTATTCAAGTACTTTTCCCATTATATATTTTAAGGGATGCATTCTAGTGACGACACCGTGAATGTTGCTGTACAAACACATGGAGAGACAGGCCTGATATACGTTACTCATGTAACAGTTGCATCCTTCTTCCTCTCTGCCTCCACAGGGGTGATTTACACTGCTGGTATCCTGGACTGCGAGGCCAAAGACTCCTATTGGCTCATAGTCTACGCCACAGACAGAGGGGTCACACCGCTGTCAGCCTCTATTGAAGTCTTCATCCAGGTACCCACATTGTACTGCCAATATTCACGTTAAACTGCGCTCCAAGATTCATTTGGCTGATAGATTTGTTTGTCAGACTTCAATCCTGAATGCAATATGACTCAGAGACGTTCTTCAAAGGAGGCCAAAATGAGGAGAAATAATGTTCAAACGCTCCAGTGGTCCAAATAAAACAGCTCCACTTTTATTCCCTTTGAACTGGAGAACGTCTGCAGCCGTCCAGGTTTAACTCCCTCGAAGACTCCAGGCAGATCGATTTGCCGTCTGTATAAACGGTGAATAGAAGTGTGTTATAGAATAACGTGGCAGAGCGGAGCCGAAGATTGAATTACTAGTTACCTTAATAACCTCTAGTAGAAGCTAGAATCTACATTGATTTAGGCGATTGCACATTAAGTCATTCCAAACGGTTTCTATAGTTGCCTTTCAGCAATTGTTAGTAGTATTCAGTGCTTATTGTCACATTCATTACCAACCACATTTCCCTAACAATGGTTTCAGTTTTATGTTTTTTTTTTACTCACTTTGCATTTACTTTCATGCTCTGCATTTTTAATTATATTACTGCATATTAATGTGTTTCATCCAAAATCGACAATATGGCGGCTTGTCACTCTCTAAAATGCAAATCGTGCTCAGTGCAGTGGGTAACTGCAGCGCTGCTCAGCCTGTAAGCAAGAGATACAAACTGGAGAGGAATTTTCTGGTTCAGCATCTATTTTATTTCGCACTACAGTAAGTCATCCTCTGTCTCAACACTCAAATACACACATCACCGCTACAACAATGTTCCCCCTGTGGGGAAAGGTTCAGCAGTGTATAAAAGAGCAAACAGCCTTCTCTGACTCCAGGTTATTCAGGTGCGGCGGTGTGATCGGTTGCTTCACTCCCGGCTTCGACATCACAGACAAAAATAGGGAGATTAATCAGACACAGGTGCTCCTCAATTACTCGCTGAACCGTCTTGGCTCTCTGTAGCTCCGAGCAAGCACTCAGTCAAGGCTCCGTTTGCCATAAATATTCCTGATCAATGTTGCAGAAGGGAAATTCATCCGACATCTGAGGCATTTCCTGCTAAATACATTCTTGTTGTGATTGATGGGGGATCAGATTTGACCCCATCACTGCCGTTCCTTTAGTCACTTGTGTTTTAAAGAGATATTGTACTAAGATCTGCATGTACATTTTCCTAACGCCAGTCATGTACTATCAAATAATATAAAGTCTATTTTCCTATATCTCAGGTAGAGGATGTCAACGACAACGCGCCCCTCACCTCGGATCCTATCTACCACCCGGTTGTCATGGAGAACTCTCCAAAGGATGTTTCAGTCATTCGAATCCAGGCGCAGGACCCTGACCTCACTGCCACGCCGAGTCGGCTGAGTTACCGCATCACTGCGGGCAACCCACAGAACTTCTTCTCTATCAACCCAAAGACAGGTGAGTCCCACAAACACGTGTCCTTAAATACTGAAACGACAATGCGGTACACTCTTAGATACAGTATGAAAACAGAATAAATGTCAGTTTGAATGTCACGTCAATACAAACCTCTTTGGTCTTGATGTCTACATATCTCTGACATGATGGAGTGTTTCTTTCTTCATGCTCTGCCTGCTTAATATTCATTCAGTTAAAGGCTTTAGTAGAAGAGAGACTCTTGTACCAACACAGTCAAATATTTAGGACATTAATTGGCCAACCAGCAATCCTTGTCGGCTGAGTATAAACTGAAGTCGTCTTTAGGGCTGTAAGCTCTCTACAATATACTTTAGGACATCCTTGAGGTTAGTGTTCTATTAAGCCAGTGTGTCGGCGTCTATCGTCTAATCAGGAAGGACTTTACATTACCAGCAAACTCTTCCCACATTACCTTTGTTCCCCGAAGGGTTGAGAATATGATATCTGTATAGTATATCATAATAGCAGCTTGATAAAAAAAAACACAATTTCCTCAGAATCCAGCACCTAAAGGGAAAATCATAGCTTACGTTGGAATAAGGTCTCAGCTTGAATGTGGAATGTTTAATGTGGTTGATATACTTTGTGCACACACACAGTTATAGTCCATTAATTCTCAAATGTGTCTACGGTAACAATTCCTACATATGCATTTGTGAATTCTGTGTGCTTAAAAACCTTTTAAATTTAAGATTAATTTCTCTAATGAACATCTTACTGTCGCCTGTGAACTACAGTCCTCTCACAGTATCACTGTATGTTTGAACATACTGGTCAGATCTCGTACTTTTCACAATCTTAGTGACCGTAATTCGGATTCATTGATAATTTTGAAGAATTATAAGAAGACTATCGCTTTGTCTATTCAACGCACAAACATTATTCAAGCAAATATATTCAGATGTGCTGCAGCTTTGGCTGTCAAAGTGTGAGGAGATATATTCCCATGCGTTCTCTTTACAAGCTTTCCTTGAAACTTCCATTAAAGAATTATTGAGGGGAAGAGTTTTATTCAAATCCAGAGGGAGGAAAAGATCATTGTCACGTCTTTTCTGTCTCTGCCCTAGATTGCGTTGTGAGTGTTTCAGTGAACAACAAAAGGCAAATGTGCACAATTCAGCTGTTACAGAGAAATGTCAATGTAATGATCAAAACCGGACGGTCCTTTGCTTGCAGCATGTCAGATATCAAACTTCTGATAAAAGGAATTCCCCAAAGGTGTGCTGTGTGCATGTTCCCTGTTAGTGAATTAACTTTCCATTCCTCTTCATCTATTCCTGCACGGTATGAATATGCTATGAGCATTATAGCCTCACGGATGTCATATTGATGATATGCAGGGAAGCAGAACGGGCTCAACCAGTGTAAAGGCTAATATTGATTCCAGTAGCGACATGGTGGTCCTCACATCGTTAATATGCAATCTGTATCCACCACACACACAACCGATCTCACACTCGTCACCCTTTCAGGAGAGCCAGAACGTTACCCGTCAAATCCAGCCGCAGTAACGAGTGGATGTGGCTGTGCCGGTGCATTCATCAGCTGTGGGTGTCATTAATAGTTTTACAGCAGATTAATGTTCACATATCCAACAGCTGTGTGTAAGTGATGAATGAGGTGTGTGTGTGCGTGTGTGTGTGTGCGTGTGTGTGTGAGAAAAAAAGTGTGTCAATTTAATCAACTGATTAATTGGATACAGCAGTGCGTTGGAGAGGGCAGCTCCGTTGCAATGAGCTGCAGAGGATGATGGCACTTCAGACTGGGCCAAACTCACATGAGAGAGTGTGTGAGTGGATCCATGTGTTCATACATGTCTGTGGGAACTACAAACACACTTACTGGGTACAAATTACTTGCCTTTGTGGGCACGAGATTGCATCTGCATGTGTTTCTGGGAATGTGTGTTAGTTCGTCGTGCGCGTGGGCCACAGGGGAGCGTTTTTCAGCCATCTGAGCCCTTCTGTTTGTCTCCGTCGAACCCACCGTATTTTGCTATCTGTTCCTCATTAATTCTATATGAGGGAGCTCATATTGATGACTATCTTGTTCACACTGTGATAAATGAACTTTCAGTGCAGAGCAATTGGTTTTTAATGTTTCCATCATTGTATTTCTCTCAGTGGCCACATCTCTCGATTGCTCTCCGCAGCTTATTGCTCCCAATTAAATAACAAATTAAAACTGCGGATTGATTTCGTGGATCTACTGCAGTTTTCGTAAGTCCAAACCACAAGGTGTGAATGTTAATATATGATATCCATATAATGTGTCAATCAGCTTGGTAATGACACATGCATGAGTGAAAGACACATTCAATAGGAATCATCCCTCACCGTCTACTCAGTCCAGAACTTTCCATGTACCATCGTGATTTGATTGGATAGATAAATAAACAAAAGCCAGATTGATTTGCCTTCATGAAACGGCTGCCAACCCTAATACACAATGACGTGAGCTGCTGGCAACCTTCAAATTGTTTTTCAAAACTAAGTAGGGGATGTTTCAAAGTAATACAATTTTCCAACCTCACAATAGGAAAGTGTCAGTGTGACGGGTTTGAGGTGCTACAACAATTCCCAAACTGCTGTGACAGCTTACAGTGCTGTCTGTTTGTCTCAGGGTGTGTTTGGTGAAGCCTCCCTCCTCCGGGCTGAAAAGCAGAACAGATAAGCGTTGACACGGGGTGTTAGATGTAGTGCCTCTTGTAAAAACACGGAGCCAGGACGGCTGCGTGACCTTTGGCGATTGGATTGTATTGGTTTTGTTGTACCGGGATCAATTGTCCGTGTTTGACGCATCACTCATGATCAACATTAAACTGCAGCCTAAATTACATTTTGCAATCTCAGGTTTGTTCTTTGACTACTGCTCCTGTCAGAAAGTGTATGACAGCTATTCCCCGTGCATGGCTAAGAAGAGGATGTGAATGACATTAGTGACAGCGTTTCAAAGCTGCCAGGAAAAGTCTAAAGATCCGAAAGATACGTGTGTGTGTGTGTGTAGGTGTGGGAAAGTGTTGGTGTGTGTTTTGGGTGTGGAGGTGTAGGTAAGGTTTTACGGATAACTCATTCTCACATCCAATTAAAATGTAGCATTGTCCTACTGCAGATGTGCTGTGAGCTGTAGATCATTGATTTTCATCAGTGTTGTTATTCGTGGTGTACTGCTGCACAACCCCCACCCCCACCCCCACCCCCTCCAGTCTCTCTCTCTCTCTGCAGCTTGCTACCGCTGCTCTAGATTTACTCCTAGTTTGCTTAATTGAAGGTAGCCTGCGTAGCAAGCTCAAGGTGACACTGTAATATGTGCAAGCACAAGTGTGTCTGTATGTGTGTGTGTGTGTGCATAGTTCACGTCTGTCATTCAGTGTTGAGTGCACAGATATTTTGAGCATCCAAAATAATCCTACTTCACCGCGACGCTCCATCACACTGAAACAAACACATTAGCAATGTAAACACATTGAACGTTCTCATGATTTTATTATTTCATTCTTACTCTCATGAAGTTCTTTGTGTTTATACTGTGTAATTAAGGTGGTACCAGAACAAACAGACCCGTCTGTTCTTCTGTTCTTACATCAACACATTTCTTCTCTGTGTTTATATCCATGCTGAGAAAGAAAACATAAAATTGCCCATTTCACAGCGTTTGGATGTTTTAATTAGATGCTGAGTTGAAGGACTTCCCCTCTGGAAAACAAAAGTCCTTTTAAGTCTGTGAAGATCCTCAGTCATACAATACCATATTGAAGTAGTGTGACACACGCATGCAGTGGGCTGATCGAGATTCTTTTAGATGTACAGAAACAAAAGGACTTGCAAAGAGAATGATTGCACTTTGCTTTTGCTCTGAACTAATTTAAATTAAATTGCAAACATATTCTGTTTGATTGGACAACAAAGATACAAATGCACCCCCGTATATTTGTCGGGGGTGGGGGATCTTATTTGTTCAATGATAAAGTACAACAACTGACAAAAAGAGGAAAAAGTTGCAGTGGTCCCCTGTGATCTCTAATGCAGCCTGTTAGCAAACCCAACCATCATTGGAATAATCTGTTTCGATCAACGCTGTCATCAATAACATCGACACTTTTGCTTTACTGTCCTGGTGGCATGCTGGGATGACCCCCGGCCATACAGTACAGTGACATATGAACATGCACCAAATGCTATAGTCTCCATAATTTCCTCTTTTAAAAGTGACATTTTCCACTTAGTTCATCAATATTCTATTGGGAGGAATATTTGGTGTACAAACCCTACAAATACAACACTGCTCACATGTCCTTTCCTATCAAGGTTTAATACACGGTAATGAATAATCAATCACTGACATGTTTGACTATTTCCAGATCTCTCCTCTTTAAACTCTCTCATGTTTCTTAGGGTTGATCGCAACAACGACGAGGAAACTGGACAGGGAACAACAGGCGGAGCATTTCTTAGAGGTACGGCGAATCCCGATCAGCGTTCATGTGTTTGTGGTGTTATTCATCTCTCCCCACCTTCCCGCCTCATCGTGCTATTAACAGAGACAGGCTGGAGGACGACCATGGCAGGCCCACAAGGCTCTATAAACTGTGATGAATGGCTGTAGTTTTGGGCCCCAGGTTTAGGATTTCCTAAATTTAATCATTCATCATTGGTTATCTCCTCTACTCAGGACGGGAACACGGAGGAGAGGAGCTGGTCTGCCCGGCATTTGATAAGCGCAGACACCGGGCATACAGATAGCTCTGTGATTACCATTTCTGTTGCCCCGGCTGCTCTGCATGCAGATGAACCTGATAATCACAGATTCTTGACTTTGGAGACATAAGCAAACTTTACACTCCCCCCACTTTTCATACAACTTTTTCAAATACTGTTGAATCTATAAGCACTTTGCCCTTCTGTGGAATGAAATGAAATAACCCCCGTTTGACCCACAGTATTGCGGCTTGTTTTGCCTCTGTATTGCCAATTGACTTGTCTAGACTCAATAACTCTGTATGCAGCTTGTTCAGCTCCGGTAACACATAAAAAGAGCAGGAGCATAGAGGGAAGCTGGAAACTAACAGCATCTTGTACTTGAGTATTTAAAAAGACTATTGGGCAGACAGATCTTTATTGTTACATCGTCTTGTCCTGTGATTTCAATAAGAATGCAATTAGTGTGGTGTCTCCCCCCCTGACACACACACACACACAGACACACACACACACACACAGACACACACACACACTGCTCCGCCTGCCAGTCTGTGACTTAATTAATAGTCTAGTGAGCAGTCAGGCTGGCAGCAGCGGTGTTCACCCT